>CAUYRT010090083.1:0-65133 GCA_963574885.1 Lepilemur ruficaudatus | reverse complement strand
GGATCGCTCAAGGTCAGGAGTTCGAAACCAGCCTGAGCAAGAGCGAGACCTCGTGTCTACTATAAATAGAAAGAAATTAATTGGCCAGCTAAAAATATATAGAAAAAATTAGCCGGGCATGGTGGCGCATGCCTGTAGTCCCAGCTACTTGGGAGGCTGAGGCAGGAGGATTGCCTGAGCCCAGGAGTGTGACGTTGCTGTGAGCTAGGCTAGAGCCATGGCACTCACTCTAGCCCGGGCAACAGAGTAAGGCTCTGTCTCAAAAAAAAAAAAAAAAAAATGCAATTAGTACGTTCTTGTTGCTGACATGGAGATTACAATACATACCTAGCTCCTTTTGTTATTTACAATTCAGATCTCTGTTGTACCTCATCTGCAATCATTTCAGAAATTGTAATGGAAGAAGTAGCAGCAGGAGAAGCTGCGTTTCTGACATGAAGAACGTGATTTCCGACATCCCCAACTCCATCAAATACAAAATCTTCTGCCAGATTTCCATCTCTGTCCAGAGCTTGGGCTCAAGACTCTTTGGACTTTTCTAAGTATATCACTGATAGTGATTTAACTTTTGAAGGTACTTCACTATTGCACCAAGAAAACAGGCTTTATACATTTTATTAACTTCACAGGAGAAATTCTGGGACTCCAGTTTAATCAAGCCACTTTTTATAATTCTATCCATAACATCTCTGGCATTGAAGGCAAAGGATCTGTAACTCTCCCGCTTAAAGGCAAAAACTGCATTAGGCCCTTGCCAAATATTGCCATCCATCCGTGGTGTGAAGTGAACTCCTAGGGAAGGAAACTGGCTATCTGGGACTGGATAAATATTTCTTTTTACAAGATAGCATTTTTTCTGGCTTCAAGGACAGGTAATCTCCCCGGAATGGTACAATTTGAGGATCAGAACTGCAGACACTTAACTCTGAAATTTGGTCTGAGTAAAGTGCTGTACATGTCACAACATACTGACATCGAATTTCCTCTCCCAGGTGCTGGTGCTGTGGCCACCCTCACACAGTGACCAAGGCCTCTCCATCGCCGTTCTGCACATCCCAGGGAAACCCCTGCAAGCCCATCCACAGGCACCACCCAGGTAATGCAGGGCAAGCATCATCGCTGTGCCCCTTCCCCAGCCCACAGAGGTAGCCCGAGATTACATTCTTCCCTTGAAGACTTTCTAAACTGTTCTAGTTCTTGCAGATTGCTCTCCTGCGTAGACACTATGATCATAGAAGTCAGGGGCTCCTGGTTTTATTTAGCAGTGAGTTTGTAGCATACATATATAGGTAAAGCAAAGCATGATTATGCAACTTTTTGGATTCAGACTGGTAACTGAATGAGTTCTTCTAGGACTGTTTCTGAATGAATACGTAAGTTTTTGAGAGCTAGAGATGGGAAAGGACCATGGTTATGAGTGTAGAGAAAGGGAGAGTTGGGAACAAGTTTGTAGATACCACTGTTGGATCATTTTGGGTAGTAGCTAGATGACACTGGGATGTGTAGGGCTGAATTCTAAGGTGTTTAAAAGTATCTGAAATTAGAGAAGATAATTAGATATGTGGTAGGATTAGTACCATGCTCAAAAAAGAGCTACTCTTAGAATCCTAAAATACAGATTTTATTACCTGGCTCAGAAATTTACAAGCTGAATAAATCACTAAATTGGGCAAGTCTTTCATTTTAATCTATCTATGGGTTTCTTATAGACAGTGTATAGTTGGGTCTTATACTTTAATCCAGTCTGACCATCTCTGTCTTTTAATTGATATGTTTAGAGTCTGGATCCTTGAGTGTGGCCTTTTGACTAAATCCAGATTTTACTGAACAAATACTTTTAATAAAGGGATTTGTTCTGTGAAGTTGGGATTCAGTTGAGGGGGGCCGCACTTGGGGATCTGGAGGGCCACACGTGGCCTTGAGGCCACAGGTTTCCCACCCCTGGTTTAGACCATTCATAGTTAATGTGATTGTATGTTTGGGTGAAACTCTACCATCTTGCTAGTTGTTTTCAATTTGTTCCATCTGTTTTCGGTATTTTTTCCTCTTTTTTTGCTTTCCTTTTTTTTTTCCAAGAAATTTTTATGATTCCATTTTATCTCTACTAATGATACTAATGACTTATTTATACCTTTAAAAAAGTTTAGTAGTTACCCTTGGGCTTATAAGGTACGTCTTTACTCAGAGCCAACATTTAAATAATATTATATTGGCCAGGCCCTGTGGGTGGCTCACGCCTGTAATCCTAGCACTCTGGGAGGCCAAGATGGGAGGATCACTTGAGCTCAGGAGTTTGAGACTAGCCTGGAGCAAGAGCGAGACCCCGTCTCTACTTAAAAAAAAAAAAGTGGAAACAACCCAAGTGTTTATCCACTGATGAATGGTTAAAAAAAATAAAAAAAATAAAACATGAAAAAGAAATTACAAACTTTCTCAGATAAACACTGAGAGGATTTATTGCCAGTAGACCAGCACTACACACGCGCACACACACACACACACACACACACACAGAGTAATTAGTTTCAGGAAGTTTTTTTAGGCAAAAAAAAAATATACCAAACAGATTCTTGGGAGGAAAAAAGAAAAAAAAAAAAAAGATTATGCCAAACAGAAACTCAGGTCTACACAGCAAAGAAATAAAGTCCAGGAAATGGAACAAATGAAGGTAAAATAAAATTCATTTTTTCGATGTTTTAAAGAAATCTTTACTTGCTCTAAAAGGTAACTGTCTAACTAAAAATAAAAATGCATTTTGTTAAAAAAAAAAAAAGAAATGTGTTTTATTTATATTACATGCAAAATAAATTTATGACAATAGAACAAAGAATGGGGTTATATTGGGAATTGTAAGGCCTTACACTAGATGTGAGATGATACAATATTATTATTATTTTTTGAGACAGAGTGTCACTCTGTTACCCCAGCTAGAATGTAGTGGCGTCATCGTGGCTCACTGCAGCCTCAAACTCCTAGGCTCAAGCGATCGTCCTGCCTCAGCCTCCCAAGTAGCTGGGACCATAGGCGCCATGCCATGACACCTAGCTAATTTTTCTATTTTTAGTAGAGACAAAGTCTTGCTCTTGCTCAGGCTGGTCTTGAACTCCTGAGCTCAAGCAGTCCTCTTGCCTCAACTTCCCAGAGTGCTAGGATTACAGGCATGAGCCATTTCATCCTGGACTGTTTTGTCATAATGTTTAAATTCTGGTTTTGTGTTTCAGTTTAGGTAATTTCTATCAGCCCATCTTTGAGTTCATTGATTCTTTGGCTCTGTCAAGTCTATTGATGATCCTGTCAAAGGCATTCTTCATTGTTATTGTTTTTTTCACTTTTAGCTTTTCTGTTTTTAGTTTTCCTTTCTCTATTGTACTTTCTAGTATTAGTTTTTATCTTTTTTATTTCCAAATGGTAGCCATAGAGGGCAAAATTTGGATTTGGTTCATTTTTTCTTATGCCTCTTTTGCTTATGTTAGGTTTGGAAAAGCCTTTTGACCCAGAAATCACCAAGAGCTTCTCCAAAATAGGACATAAGTACACGGAAGCCAGCTAAAGAAAGCAGGACGTGATAAGAGAGTTACAGATTGGTTGCTTCAAGGAATGAAGAGCTGCTGGGTGTATCCGCCAATCTGATTGACTTTCTCAGGGTCAGTGGTCATCTAAAGCTATTCTTTTTTTTCTTTATCTACTTCACAAGGCCATCAAAATAACTGTTATTTTACTCTTGTTCAACTTAAACAAAACAAATGTGGGTTACTTTTATATATCTCATATTCTTGAATAGGTCGTAGGTCCTGGATTGTGGCACCTCCGTAATATTACCTTTATATAACCTCACAAGGGCCCATTTTTCTGTCAGTTCCAAACTAGGAAACTTCCTGAGTCCTTCATCTAATATATTTTGTATCTATCTGGCCAAAGTCCCAAATTTGTTGATTTGTTCTTTCATTCATTCAAATGTTTTGTAAGCCTGCTATCTCAGAGTTACTATATTACATTCAGTGATGGTTACGCTGATGGATAAGGAGCTGGAGAGACTCCTACTTAATTATTACAAGAATGTAGTTAGTACTATAATGGAGGTATAAAATGCCATGGGACACAGAGGGTGTAGTGTTTCATTTGGGCTAAGGGAGATTGGTTAGATAGAGCTTTGTAGAAAAAGTAGTATTTTAACTGGGTTTTAAAAAATGATTAGGGGCTGGACGTGGTGGCTCACACCTGTAACTCTAGCACTTTGGGTGGCTGAAGCAGGAGGATTTCTTGAGGCCAGGAGTCCTGAGACCAGCCTGAGCAACATAGGGAGACCTCGTCTCTACAGAAAATAGAAAAATTAGCTGGGTGTGGTGGCACCTGCCTGTAGTCCTAGCTCCGTAGGAGGCCGAGGCAGGAGGATTGCTTGAGCCCAGGAGTTTGAGGTTGCAATGAGCGATGATGATGCCACTGTACCACTGCACTCAAGCCCCAGCAACACAGTGAGACCATATCTCAAAAAAAAAAAGGTGGAGGAGGGATCTTAATAGGAGAGAGGTGAATGGCCATTTCTGAGCAAAGCAAAAAAAAAAAAAAAAAAACAAAACCAACAAAAACAGTGTTACAATATCAAAAAAAAAAAAAGTTGTAGGCGGGATATTAATTGGATAGAGTTTAATGCCCATTTTTTAGAAAACAAAAAAAAAAAAAAAAAAAACAACAGCAACAAACAGCTTGTGCAAAGGCACTAATTTGTGAATTATTTGGTAAATGATTTACACTCTACTCTTTTGAGAACCCTGTTCTTCTTCTTCTTGTACTCCTATTGTAAGACTTATTTTTTGTTGTTGTGCCTTGTCTTTTTGATTATTTTAACCTCTTTTGTTTTCCTATAGTTCCTAATGGTAGTTCTTAGGGTGTTAGTTCTATAGTTTAGGAACCAGAGGTGTAGGACCACCTGTATATCCTCCAAGGGAGGTGCAGGGCAACATTATTTCTCTATTCAGCCTGAATTTTCAGAATGTGTACTTAGAGTAGTAAACTTTCTTTGCATGAATGTGGGCCCTGCCCACAGGGCAGATGACTCCATACTAGGACACAATGGAATAGACCAAAATCTTCTACAGCCTTCTCATGAAACTTGCCCCATCAACCCTCCCCATGCTCTTAACATTTGGTAAGCTTCTGTACCCTCTTATCAGCTTGTCTCTCCTCTTTCCTGCCAGGCAAGGGAGCTCTGTTCAAAGACCCAAATGCATTCTGCCCTGGTTTCTTTTTATTGCCAAAAACATTTAATGTATACTCTTCGCCTACTTTTTCTTCTTTCTTTTTATCCTCAGCATTTAGCGTTTTGTTTTAAAAGGGACTGAAAAAAGACATAGATAAATAAATGGACCATCTTCCTTGTTTCAGGGACTGGGTGGCAGGGGCGAAGGGTTGAGACTAGATTCTATTTTGCAATGTACCTGAGAGGTGAAAAACTTGGGAAGAAGACCACTGATAGCATATGTGAAGGAGATAGGCTGCCCTGGTATGTTTTCTGGAGGAAAAACTGCAGGGGGAGCCAGCAGATATGGAGAAGAATCCTTAATGGTTTATACTCTTGGGAAGTCCTGTACCCAACCCATTATTTGCTTTGATTTAGCTGTTTGTGGTCTGATTTTGGTCTTTTTGTTTCCTGACCAAGACAAATGAGGCTGAATTAAGGAAAATGGATATAAGATACCTACTCCAAAGCTGAATTCCTCTTAACACTCATGAATGACAAGTAGAGCTGTTAGTATATGTGAACACTGAGAATTACTTCATTGGTTAATACTAGTATTTTCTCTGGGATAGGAAGCCGAGCCATCTATCTCCAGAAATGTCTTTGGAAAGTGAAGAGCAACATGACCTTTCACCCGGGGACTCTGCTGAAGGAAATGACAGTCCTTCATCCAGGATCCATCTGGACCCTCAAAAGGAATCAAGTACTGACTTACAACAATTTGAAACCAACGATCAATGCAGACCTTATTCTAGGATCCATATAGAACCTCGAGAGAAAGCAAATACTAACTTCAAGGAGTTTGTCATCACAAAGCTGCGGAAGAATTGCCAGTGCAGCCCAACCAAAGCCAAAAATATAATTTTTGGTTTCTTTCCTGTTTTGCAGTGGCTCCCAAAATACAATCTAAAGGAAAATATTTTAGGAGATTTGATGTCTGGCTTGATTGTGGGCATCTTATTGGTGCCCCAGTCCATTGCTTATTCCCTGTTAGCTGGCCAAGAACCTATCTATGGTCTGTACACATCTTTTTTTGCTAGCATCATTTATTTCCTACTGGGTACCTCCCGTCACATCTCTGTGGGCATTTTTGGAGTACTGTGCCTTATGATTGGTGAGGTCGTCGACCGCGAAGTACACAAAGCTGGCTATGACACTGCCCGTATTGTTCCTCCTGTAGGAGTGTTTTCAAATGGGAGCACATTATTAAATCAGACATCGGATACGATATGTGACAAAAGTTGCTATGCAATTATAGTTGGCAGCACAGTAACCTTTATGGCTGGAATTTATCAGGTAAGAAACAATGGAATAATTGGTTGTTTCTGGAAAAGTAATCACTATGCATGAAATCTCTTATCTGTAAGGGATCTTAGGGATCATAGTAATTAAAACTATCGTTATTGAGTGCTCAGGATACATGATGGGTAAGCCAAAATTTAAACTGTCATCTGACTCCAAAGGTAAGATAAGGCTGGTTCTCTGAACCTCAGGCCACTTAGTACAACTCCTTAATTTTACATGTCAGAAAAACCTTGGCTTTGCTTGAGATTGTCTGTGGTTGGTTATTGGCAGAGTTGGCAAGAGGATAACTTAATGGGAGTTGGGAGAGGAGAATACAGGAGTTTTTTAAATTATAAATGCCCTCTACCTTCCTTTAGAATCACTGCTTTAGTGAGTGACTCTTACTAAAGATAGTTCTCTTGGATTATTGAGGAAGGAGGGAAAAAGTTGAGGACCACAATGTCATAGTATCAGCAAAGAGAAAGGATTAGAAATGAAATTTTTGTTGGGTCTTTTATAGAACCCACTAATCTGCCATTATCATTAGGCTTCTGCCTTTTGGTATCCAGGAGTCAGTGCCAGCATTAAACTGCTTTTCTATCACAGGCATTTGGAACCAACAAGCGAAGGAGAAGAGTAGCTCACATCATTTGGTGTTTGGATGAGATGGGGAGGGAGAGTGAAGGTGGTATGCAGATGAGTTATACTTCTTAGAGTCTGTTTTTGCTTTTTTGTTAGTATTCCTCACCAAGAAGGAGGAAGGTATAATAGCATTCTCAGAAATTACTGGGAAGAGGAAAAAATAAAGAAAAAAGTTGTATCTTTGAGGATGTAGAATTGTTATTAATATGGGAGGTGGTATGGCGTAAGCACATATATACTGCATGTAAACAGTATGAGGTTAGATTAAAGAGAGTTCTATTCTGAATGACATTTTTGTTACAAGAAAAAAAAAAGCCTAAGAATCAAAATCAAATGAGAGAAGATAAGTGAATGACAATCAAATAAAAGAAAAAAACAGAAAAATACAAAAACGAAAAAAGGATAAAAGACAAAAGTGAAAAAAGAAATAAGGGAGTTCTACAATAATTTTTAAAGCGTGCTTCTGTTTTTATGTGAATATAATTTTTTGTTTTACCAGTTAAAAGTTCATTCTTGATGTATGATTGTGTTTGTTCTAGTTCTGACATTCTGTGATGCTCTGCTGGTATGTCTCCATGCAAGAAATGTCAGGGTAATATGAAATTTAGAAGTCCTTTTCCATTTATATTTAACACTTGTATATCTTTCCTTCCAGGTAGTGATGGGCTTCTTTCAAGTGGGCTTTGTTTCTGTCTACCTCTCAGATGCCTTGCTGAGTGGATTTGTCACTGGTGCCTCCTTCACTATTCTTACCTCTCAGGCCAAGTATCTCCTTGGGATCAGCCTTCCTCGGAGTAATGGCGTGGGCTCACTCATCACTACCTGGATACATATCTTCAAAAACATCCATAAGACCAATCTCTGTGATCTCATCACCAGCCTCTTGTGCCTTTTGGTACTTTTGCCAACCAAAGAACTCAATGAGCACTTCAAGTCCAAGCTTAAGGCACCGATTCCTACCGAACTGATTGTCGTTGTGGCAGCCACATTAGCCTCTCATTTTGGAAAACTAAATGAGAATTATAATTCCAGTATTGCTGGACATATTCCCACTGGGTTTATGCCACCCAAAGCACCAGACTGGAAACTAATTCCTAATGTAGCTGTAGATGCAATAGCTATTTCTGTCATCGGTTTTGCCATCACTGTATCACTTTCAGAGATGTTTGCCAAGAAACATGGTTATACAGTCAGAGCGAATCAGGAAATGTATGCGATTGGCTTTTGCAATATCATCCCTTCCTTCTTCCACTGTTTTACTACTAGCGCAGCTCTTGCAAAGACATTGGTCAAAGAGTCAACAGGTTGTCATACTCAGCTTTCTGGAGTGGTGACAGCCCTGGTTCTTTTATTGGTCCTCCTGGTAATAGCTCCTTTATTCTATTCCCTTCAGAAAAGTGTCCTTGGCGTGATCACGATTGTAAATCTCCGGGGAGCCCTTCTTAAGTTTCGGGATCTGCCTAAGATGTGGAGGGTTAGCAGAATGGATACAGTTATCTGGTTTGTTACCATGCTGGCCTCTGCACTGCTAAGTACTGAATTAGGCCTGCTGGTTGGGGTTTGTTTTTCTATGTTTTGTGTCATCCTCCGCACTCAGAAGCCAAAGAATTCATTGCTTGGCTTGGTGAAAGAGTCTGAAATCTTTGAATCTACGTCTGCTTACAAGAACCTTCAGACTAAGCAAGGCATCAAGATTTTCCGCTTTGTAGCCCCTCTCTACTACATAAACAAAGAATGCTTTAAATCTTCTTTATACAAAAAAACTGTCAACCCTGTTTTGGTAAAGGCAGCTCAGAGAAAGGCAGCAAAGAGAAAGATAAAGGAGGAAACCGTGACTCTCAGTGGACTCCAGGATGAAGTTTCAGTGCAACTTGCCCATGACCCCTTGGAGCTGCATACTATAGTGATCGACTGTAGTGCGGTACAGTTTTTAGATACAGCAGGGATCCATACACTGAAAGAAGTTCGCAGAGATTATAAAGCCATTGGAATCCAGGTTCTGCTGGCTCAGTGTAATCCCTCTGTGAGGGATTCCCTGACCAGGGGAGAATATTGCAAAAAGGAAGAAGAAAACCTTCTGTTCTATAGTGTGTATGAAGCGATGGCTTTTGCAGTAGTATCTCAAAATCAGAAAGAAACATATGTTCCTAATGGTCTGAGTCTTTCTAGTGATTGAGAAAGTAAAAGGAAGAATAATGTTTAGCTAATAGGTTAAAATTTTAAGTATACAAAATTTTCAACTTCCACTTGCACATTTGAAATTTTAACCTATTGGCTAGATGTTCTTCTTCCTTTGAAGCTAATTGCCTTTGCATATACCCAAATGCAGCAGAACTTATAGTCAGATGGAATAAAAAAGAAGAAAATACTATGGTTTTAAGCTTTCTTGCAGATATGAAGTATTCAACTGTAGAGTAGCTCCAAAACTTCATTACTATCCTGATTTAGGGGGCTATACATTTGGACTCTTCCTTCTCCAAGAGGTAAAGGGGTAAAGTTGGGATTTGCATTAGAAGTGCTTCTTTACATGACTTTGTGGATAGGGAGGGGAAAGAGTGTTGTACCTGCTCTTGTGCTCGCAGGCCAAGAGGCTTCTGGAGCACAAGGTCATAACTAGCCAAATTCATTCTTCCTCGTGCTTCTCTGTTCCCAGTCTTTGCTGCCCAGATGGCAGTAAGATCTCTGGCTGTTAGGAGGAAAGCACCATTCCTTTCCTTAAGGCAGGGAACTGTGGGCACAGTCTCATCAGGAGTCTAATGGCTGGGCAGGTTTCTAACATCCTGACAACAGCCTGACATTGAACGGAACACCTTTTGTAATACATTTGAAATTTCTAGTCATACCTTTTTGTTTAGGGTAAGTAGGTAATCAAAGAGCTCTTCAACATCAGAAAAAACAATGGGAGTCTTCCCTTATCTTTTCTGTGATCTCTGTCCTTGCTTCTGAGAATTTCTCTACCATTAAGCTCTATTTTAGTTACCCTAGCGTGTTTTGCAGGGAATCTGTCCTAAATTGGTATTTTTGATAAGCAGTGACGATCTTGCCAGTCAGCAGTTTCCTATAGCATTTTAAATGAGCTTGAGGCAAACTGTCAAGGACAGATTGCAAAAAGGAATGGTTGACGGTTTCCCTTAAGAATTGTTTTAGTTTGCAGTGAATTGGGGTTTTTCTCCTCCCCATGGCATTTTAGCAAGGGTCTGCTGGGGATTGGCCTTAGAAACTGCTTTCTAAAATAGAAGCTGCTGTTCATCTTTACCCTGCAAGAAAAATTTATTGGAACCAGTGGAAAAGCATGCACAGAAGTGATAGAGTGCTTCCAAAAGGATATCAATAATTAATTTGTAGATGTTTTGGTGAAAACAAAGCTGATGCTTACTGCCATGCATCCTGTTGATGTACAGTAAATACTGATGATAGTGACAGCTTTTAACTTTTCAAGTCACCTAAAATTATTATGCAAGAGGATTTACAAGTATCACATTCATAAGACCCAAGTTCTATGAGTATATTGTTTATGATAGCTGACATTAGGTTGTGAACTGAGGAATTGTTTCTTTTGAAAAGCAAGAATATCTGACATGGAAAGCTTGCAGTTCTGAATTTGGACCTTGACAGGTGAGGAGGAAAATACAGGTTCTCCAAAGTTAGGAATAGGGGACTAATTTATGAAACATTGAGCCAAGTCTTTTTTTTTTTTTCTTTGAGACAGGGTCTCACTCTGTTGCCCTGGCTGGAGTGCAGTGGAGTCATCATAGCTCACTGCAACCTCACACTCCTGGGCTCAAGCGATCCTCCTGCCTCAGCCTCAGCTGGGACTACAGGTGCGTGCCACCACATCCAGCTAATTTTAGTAGAGGCTGGGACTCAGTCTTGCAAATGAACAAAAGGATAATTGCAAAAGTGCAAAATCATTTTTAACCTGTTCCTATATTGTAAACAATTTTAAATATGTATGAGGAGCAAACCCTATGTGTAGGGATCTATGGGAGTACAGTGCTTTTAAACATAATATGTACGTGTTTAATATGTATATTTAAAATATGTATATATATTATATTTATATCTATATATAGATATATGTAATTTTCTCTTGTTGGCTCCCTAAACTGCCAGTGTGTCTTTTCTATTGGTAGAGCTCTCCCATTTGTTTACATGGAAAATGCCTTTCCATTATCACAACAAAGCAGTTTCTCAGAAGAAAACCTGGATTTCTGTCTTTTTTGTGATTGGCGTTATGATTAAATGTAACAGTATCCTGAATTTTTACATCCTTTTAGAACTTAGGTCTAGAATTTCAGAAATGTTAACTGCTATTTGTATTTATGCTTTTTTGTTTGTTTTTAGCCAATATTTGTCCCTTCTATCCAGCCTTATGAATAATAATAGCAAAATCACAGTATCTGGGTCAGTCAATTGTTTTTAATCCTTCTTGCCCTTCTTCCAAGCCAGGTTTGAGTTGAGATTATTATAAATATCTACTACCCTGAGATAGAGTAATGAGTACATGTTTAAGACAACATTATAATTCAACCAGTACCGGCACAGCAAAAAAATTTCAGTCTAGTTAAAGAATTTGGAAAATCCCTTAGAAGGATTGGACGTTTACCTGACACTTCTGTCCATATGTGAATTTAAACAATTCTGGAACTTTATGCATATATTTAGCAAATTCTTGAATTATGTTCTGATTTATACTTATCCCATCCGAACGAGATTCTTTTAGTAGCCATTTGTAAAAACATTTACAATTTCGCTAGAATTTACATTTCATCATTTTTACTTGGAATGAGGTTGCCTATACTTGCACGTTGTTAAAATTTTTTGATTGCTGATATTGAAAGTAATCAAACCTGGAACCAAAGCCTAATTCATCACAAAAAAACTCATGTTTTCATTTGCTTTCTTGACCAAAGGCTTGAACTTTAGTTCATTAGGTGATATTCTAAATGCTATATTGATACAAAAATATCTTGCTTACTCTAAACTTCAGAGTGTAAATGAAACATTTTCTCAGTACTTATTGACAAATACACAAAATTCTGAAGATCTTAAAGTGGTTAATTGAAATATGGTATGTATACTTTTATTTATTTATTTTTGAGACAGAGTCTCACTCTGTCTCCTGGGCTAGAGTGCAGTGGCATCATCATAGCTCACTGCAACCTCCTGGGCTCAAGCTATCCTCCTGCCTCAGCATCCTGAGTAGCTGGGACTACAGGCGCGCACCACGACGCCCAGCTAATTTTTCTGTTTTTTGTAGAAATGGGGTCTTACTCTTGCTCAGGCTGCTCTCGAACTTCTGGCAATCCTCACACCTCAGGCTCCCGTGTGTATACTCTTGATGGCTAAAACTTTTACAACCTTATTTATTTTTAAATTTGTTATGACCAGGGTAGTGGAGTGTGCCAATGCACAGGTAAACTAAGGAAGACATTTTAGAGAAGTGAAGGAAATGGACCATTGAAAAGACTATATCTGACCAGTGGAGGGGGAAAAAAGGGGGACCCAGTTGAATAGGATCCAGTCCCTGGTTAGGCTCACACAATAGCAGGGCGATGGTGATTGGGATTAGGAACCACACCTCTGAGAACAAGGTCAGAATTGGATTCTCTTTGTAGAAGGGGAGAGTCACAGATTCACCAAAGCTGAAAGAGCTGAGGAGCACATGGTAGTCAGAGTTGTGGCAAAAGACATTGTGTCTTCCATCTAAACTGAGTGACTGAGCCAGGCACGGTGGTACGCCTGTAATCCCAACTACTCCAGAGGCTCTGGTGAGAATATCACTTGAGCCCAGGAGTTTGAGTCCAGCCTGGGCAATACAGTGAGACCCCTTCTCTAAAAAAGAATTTTTAAAAGAATCTAAGTCTAAACTGAGTGACTATAGTACTATCTGTGCCTCTGGTGGTAATAAAAACTGACAGGTGTCTAATTGATTTTTTTTTTAAGTAGGACCAAAGGAAAACAAGGTGAGATTTAGATACTCTGACTTAGGTTTTAAGCAATAATAGACATTGAATTCAAAATTTGTTGTTAAATTTACATATGGTAAATGGTGAACTTTAAAAACGTATCAGGCTGTTAGATGAGTTCATTAGACTATTCTAATGCTAATGACTACATTTTAATACGAACAGTAATTCTTCTTTGCAGGAGTAGTCTCTTAGTAATTTGTCATTTAAGAACAGTTGTCAGGGATTGCCCTGATCTTAATACAAAAGTAAGAAACAGGCTGCAGTGCATTTCTTGGGAACTTAAATTGAGTCTTGAAGTTATAATGATAAGCTTGAGCTCTGTGATCCTTATTAATGTTCTTAATGGATTGTTTTCCTCCATATAGTGTGACAGATAATGAGTCATAGGTTCTCTTTGCATCAGTGTAGACATTACCTCACATACTTCTGAGGACCTGTCCAGGAATCTCAGATCCCTGAGATCTGAGTCAAGTGCTGGGACTGTGGTACTAAACCCAGTGGGCGGGCTGTCAGTAACTCTCCGAGTGAGCACACTGGGGCACTTAGGGAGGTGCTTTGTGGAGAATGTTGAATTGAACTTAACTGCAATCTGAGCAGGAGGCAGTGATGCTCCTGGTCTGTCCAGGGAAAAATTCCACAGTGAAACAGTAAAAATCCAATTGATGGGATTTAGACTTTGCTTAATTTTTCTGTTCTTTAGTGTTTCTTGCCCCAACCCCCCACCAATGTTTTCTTTACCTGTGCTAGTGATGCCTTATTTGAAACTTGGTTTAAACTATAAAATGAATGAAGTTGGATCTGAAAAGCTATTAGGCTCTGAACTAATTTGATCTTTTTTTTTTGTATAAAGATTTTAGATAATCCTGAATGGAATCATTAATTTGGGTGCTAATTACAAGAATGAAAATTATAATGGAACAGGATAAAATAATACACCAGCTGGTTTGTTAATTATAGCCTATGCATTAAAATAAAATGCTATTGAAATATTGTATGTTAGAGGTAAATTTTTAAGTTTTTCTTAAAATTAGTCATTTATAAAGATGCAGAATTTAGATGTGGGAATGGGGGAGATTTATTTTTATAAGGTAATTTTTATCCTACTAAGGACTTTAAGACAAAAAGCACAACTGAAATTTTAAAGTAAAATGTTAAATATAGTTAGAAAGTAAAATAAGCATTATACTAAATAGTGGTTTATGGGGGTATTTTATTTTTTATCTTAATTCTGAAAACTGGAATAATAAGGGACACTAAATGCCTTTATTGGAGATACTATGTTTGTAAACCTACAGATAAGCAGCTAAGCTAGAAAGGTCTTTTAAACCGAAGCTTTAATAAACTCTTTCTCGGAGAGGTTTTCTTCCCTTACCCCATACTCCATCCCTGAAATAATAAGATACTTGGAATCTATTTTCAATGCAAATCAGTGGAGAAATTATGGTTTGAGTCCTGATGCTGCTATGGCTTCTTTTTCTCAGAAATGAGTGCTTGTGAACATACTAATCTATATAATATGTTACCTTGTTTTGGGGTCTCCTTTGCAACTTTGTATACGATATCAGGGTGACAAGTGAATGAATTTAGATTTTCAGTCTTGTCTATTCACCAAAAAATACATTGCCTTTTTAAAAATTATTCAAGTCTGATGTCTTTTAGGAACACGTTTTATACTATATTTTTTAATTAAAGGAAGTGCCTTGATGTTATTTCATGTAAATCATTGCTTAACCCTCTTACGAAATGAGGATGAGTTATGGATGGATTGCAACCTATTGGAGGGAAGAGTGAGTTGGTTAATAGCAGATCCTTTTCTGGAATGATATGTTTGTGCTGTTTATTATATAAGATCCTATATGTGTGTTGAAATCTAGAGGTGTCATTTCTTTTGTCTGCTAATAAACTGTTACTCTAATAAAATATTACTCTGTATCTACATTATTTAAGTGCAAGGGCACTTCTGACTAAAACATATCTAGGCACCAGTGAGTTTTAAAATATCCTCTTTTTACACTGGGAGAGTGATTCAATCATTAATTTTTCCCAACTATAACAAAAGGAACTATCCTCAAAGACATAAAACATTAAGAAATCCAATTCTTTTCTTTTTGCTTTGTGGTCTTAAGTGAGTCTTTGGGAGACTCAGTCTTTCCATCAGTGATGAGGGGACGACTAGACTGCTCGAGGACCCATCCAGTTTTCACATTGCATGGCTCCTATCTATACCATGTTACAATCAGAAAACCCAGTTCTGGCTCATGTTTTACTACTGTCCTAACTCTGAACTTGGGCAAGTGACCTTTGAGCCACATTTTCCCCATCAGTAAATAGCAGCTAACACCTTATGATGACTAAGAGAGAACTGAGTGGAATTTCTAACTACAGCACAACACTTTGTAGGGAATAACTGTAGCACTACCTGGTCCTTCTATCAGCCATGAAGCCACTCCTGGAATGTCCTCCCCTTTATGCCTTTCTCAGCTTGGGAAAAAGTGAGGGTGTGGGTACAGGTAAGGACAGTTCTCCTCTTGGAGTAACCCTGCGTATTTGCCCCCAGCCTCATTCTACCCGCACCCCACGGAGTGAAGGAGTTGGACTGAATAGACAAAGGGCCCTTCCAGCTTTACCATCCTGTCTGCGAACAGGACCTAGGATCCAGAACCGTGTGAGGTACACTCACACAGTCATCCTCTAGCACCTCCTTCAGCCACCTTGCCCTTTCAATGCTGTGTCCTTGGCCTTTTCTTTCTTCACTTAATACCACTGCTTAAGTTCTTTATTTTCAGATCAAGTTATTTTTAGGTTAGTTGTTTGAACAAGTCCCACATCCTATGTCTCTTCCTTCTTTCCCTGTCTTCCCTATCAGTCTCTACCACATCAGAAAAATTACAAGTGACCGCTCCAAAGGTTTTAGCTGGCTAAACTGTCTCCCTAGGTAGTCTCCCTGTGCCCTCTGGTGGCCAGAATATGCTACCACATTTCACTTTAAAGAACTATGGCTTCACGTAGCACAGACAGCGTTTAATAGATCTGCAACCTTGCAATTAAATTATCTGACCCTATTTGTGTTTTCCTAACTTCCTAGAAAGAGTAAATGATAAGCAGACAGTGCTTGACATATAATAGGCAATCAATAAATTTTAGCGTTCTTCCTTTTGAATGAATGAACCCTTCTTGGTAACAGGGCAAAGAAAACTCTTTGAGCTAACATTTATTTATCAGGCTGGTGGCTCTGGAATGTTAAACCTCGAGATCGGTTAGTGAAATAAAGGGTTAGTAAGCCAGGTTCCTGACTCTAGAAGGCTTTGGTTAAGTTCCAAAAAAGGATGGATAATAATGACAAAAGATAGCATTCATAGAACACTTAATCTGTGCCAAGTACACATTTTATCCTCATGACAAGACAATTGAGGTAGGTGCTCAATCCTAGTGTGTTGGCCTACAGGGAGGATTAGTCAACTGGGGCAGAAGTAGTTGCCACTCAAGTGGGGCTGGAGTGACCTAAGAGGCAGGGAGAAGCCACAGAGGGTCTGATGAGAACAGACCAAGAAGGGATAATATTAACTTCTTTTGGCTTAAAAAACAAAGTACCAAACAAAAACACCTAATGTCAATAGACTCAAAGATTTAGCCAATGTAAACTAGGCAGCAAAAGCTTTCTCTTTTGTATATGATTTCCATCTCCCAGGATCTAAACCATGATATGTTAAATGAATCAAGAATGTTAGATTTCTTTTTCTTTTTTTGAGACAGAGTCTCACTCTGTTGTCCGGGCTAGAGTGCTGTGGCGTCAGCCTCGCTCACAGCAACCTCAAACTCCTGGGCTCAAGCGATCCTCCTGCCTCAGCCTCCCAAGTAGCTGGGACTACAGGCATGTGCCACCATGCCTGGCTAATTTTTTTTAATATGTATTTTTAGTTGGCCAATTAATTTCTTTCTATTTTTTTTTTTTTTAGTAGAGACAGAGGTCTCGCTCTTGCTTAGGCTGGTCTCGAACTCCTGACCTTGAGTGATCTGCCAGCTTAGGCCTCCCAGAGTGTGCTAGGATTAGAAATGCAAATTATTGGATTCCACCTGAGCCCTACTGAATTAGAAACTCAGGAGGTGGGACCTGGGTTTTAATAAGCCTTCCAAGTGATTCTGATGTGAGCTACAGTTTGGAAACCACTTACTAGACTTACTGGGAAGAAGCTGGATCCAGGCCCACAGTATACTTGATTTTCCTGTGATTGATCCAATAGTTGCCAGGCTTGTCCGCACATGGAATCACCTGGGGAGCTTCAAAACTAATGACTATGACCCATCACCAGAGATTGTCATTTAATTGATGTGGGATATGGCCTGGGCTTTGGAATTTTTCACAAGTGATCTTAATGCACAGACAAGTTTGAAAACCATTGGATTAATCAAAAGAGAACATAGTAGCTGGGTGCAGTGGTGTGGGCCTGTAATCTCAGATACTCTGGAAGCTGAGGTAGGAGGATTGCCTCAGGCAAAGTTCCAGACTGGTCGGGGCAGCATAGCAAGAGAACCCTGTTTCTTAAAAAAGAGAGTGAGAGAACATAGATATTAGTCACGTTCCATTCAAGGAAATTTCCTAGTTATTTCAGAGTACTGGAATGTTGTCATAATAATATTGCTTTACTTAAATTAATTCAATATCCTATCTAAAGTAGTCTTTATTATTATAAACTACATTTTCTAAAGTAAAAATGGCAGTTCATTCCTGCATTATTTTGTTTGGAGAAAATCTGTAATTTTGGAATCAACAAGAGTTTGTGTGACTCTTTTCATTAAATATTCATCTATGCCATTTAGCTGTCCAAAAATGGCATCAGGAACACCTACACAAGTGGAAAGGAACTGTCTAAGTTTCTGTACACTTGAGATGGCCTCTGTGATGGTGATTTTTGACTGCTCTGGTGGTAAAGATACCTCCCCTTCATCTTCACTTCCAACTTCACCAGTATTTTCACCAGCCGCCATATCCTGGATGATCTCTGTCTCTGTCAGCTCCTGGGAGATGATGAGATCATCATCTGCAGTGACAAAGTCCTGGAAATTTACTTCATTTGGGACACAGGTGGCAATAGCCACTGTTTGCCACAGCTTTTCAATGGCAACGTCTGGTTCACTGGCTATTTCTTCATCGGAGTCTGTAAATTCCATAGGGATGATGCCTGCCTTCTGCCAACATCTCACCACCGTGGACTGCTTGACTGACCACCAAGCTGCAGCAATCATGTTGATGGCCTGCTTGATGTCTACCTTTTCTTGATCCTCACTACTGTTGATCTTGAGGAGGATTTGTTTTAGAAGGTGACTCCTGTATAGCACTTTCATGGTGTGAATTATCCCAAGATTCAGTGGCTGCAGGACAGCAGTACAGTTTGAGGGCAGATATCCCACCTGAATCCTTTCCAAGTGGGGAAGCATGTTGTGAGCAGAGCAGTTGTCGATGAGCAGGAGGATCCGGCGTTCTGCCTGCTTCATCCTGGCATCCACTTGCATCAGCCACTCATTAAACAGATCCCTCGTCATCCATGCCCACTGGTTGGCTCGGTAATCACAAGGGAGGGAATGGACGTTCTTGAGGCAGCGTGGGCTGGCTGACCTACCAACAATCAATGGTCTCATTTTTTCAGTCCCTGAAGCATTGCAACAAAAGAGTGCTGTCAACCGCTGCTTTGCTTTCTTGCCCCCTCTACAATGGTCCCCTTTAGCAGCAAGTGTGTGCTGAGGAAGCAGTTGGAAAAACACTCCTGTCTCATCAGCATTAAAGATATCATCTGGGCTGTAGTCAGCAATCAGTTTTATAATTTCCCCTGCATGCCACTCATTAACCTTATCTATTCCTAGACCATTCATTAATCTGTCACTATCCTCTCTACAGACTGCTTTCAAAGCAATTCCATGGCGATCTCTAAATCTGTTCAACCAGCCCACACTTGCTTGAAAATTGTCATAGCCAAGCATATTGGCCAAGTTTAGTGCTTTCTTCCGAATGACAGAACCAGTCACGAGAATGTTTTTGGCATGAATTTCTTGAAACCAAGCAAAAACAGCCTTATCGATGTCATCATAGAGAGCATTCCTCATCCTTTTCCGCTGGGGTCCCACAGATGCCTCCCGAACCTTTTCTTCAAATTTGGCACGATTCTTTAAGAATGTAGACAAAGTGGAAGGAGTGATACCGAACTCTTTTGCCACGTCGCCTTTCCTCTTGCCTGAGTCTACAGCTTCCACCACTTTCATTTTCTCCTCCAGGGAGAACTGCCGACGTTTCTTGTTACCCTTGTTTGCCATTTCCGGGGAATGAGGGCTGGGCCACAACTAACAGGGCCGTCTCCGTTCTCCTCTCAGCTTGTTTTGCCACAGGTGTGGAAAACTGAGAAGACACAATGGAATACCTATCAGGAACCAAAGATAATGGATTCCCCCTAAAAGATGGCTTTAGATGTTTAAAAATCCTATTAGGAAATGATAATGTAAGGTCAAAGTCAAAAGAAGACAGGATTCATACTACTGACTTTTTGTAGAGACTACTTATGAAGACTCAAAATATTTGAAGCATTCCGTATCTATAAGAAGGGATCGTATAGATAATGTAGTTCACTTAAACTTTCTGAGCCTCCTTAAAAATGGGAATAACAATATCTGCTCTGCCTACTATGAGAATAGATTGAAATAAAAGGTGGTAAAGGAGCTTTGCAAATATCATTGCACTATATAAAGGAGTTATTATCTAGCTTGTTTTATGGATACAGAAACTTGAGGCCCAGGGTAGAGGCCAACCCAGGTTCATACAGCCTAGATTTCTTGACTTAAAAGATTAGTGCTTTTTCTGCCCGTTCACGGTCCTGCTTGAAATTTCACCAAAATGAGATCTTCAAAGCTCTACCACCATCTGGCTTGGAAAGATTTTCATTGTGGGAAGATGTTTCTGGTAGCCATACATTCATTTATAGTGGCCAAATGGTAAAGATACAGTAATGAATCACAAAGTCAAGGTCGCTACTCTTATGAAATATAAAGTGTGATGGGGGAGATAAGTAAACACATAATTATGGAGTATGCTATGTGCTATAAAATAAAACAAAGACTATAATAGGGAATAAAAGGGGAAGATCTATTTATAAAAAGTAGTCAGGAATGGCCTAAGAAGATAGCATCTAAACTGAGATTCCATGAAGAATAGGGGGAAACGGCAGTCCAGCAAGGGACATTGTATCAGCAAAATCTAAAATGCAGAAAAGAGCTTGAGGCATTTAGGGAGCTATCTGCACGACTCCAAGTGTTAATGACAAAGGTGGAGAGCTAGACCATCCAAAGATGCTATAGGAGAGTTGGTATTTTATTTTGAGTGCAACAGAAAGCCACTGAAGGTTTTCGGGCAAAGGAGGGTCATGCTCTGTTTTGCATTTTTAAAAGGATCACTATAGCTGTTTGGTGGAAGATGAATCAAAGAGGCAAAGAGACCAATATTAGGATGCTGTTGCTGATAATTTGGGTGAGACATGATGGCTGGAGTGATGGGAAGGTATAGTCCCTCTCTGGGCCTGTATTCTCATTTTAAAATGAAGGGGTTATACTCAACCAGGGAGGGCATATCAAAATCTGACATGCAGGCCCAACTTAGGACCGACTAAATGAGACTCTCTATAAGGAAAACATATATTTGAAAAGCTTTCAGAGTGATTCTGGTATTTCCATGATTGTAAACCATGATCCCTAAGGTCCCTTTCAGATGAAAATGCTGGACCCTACATAGGTGGTGGGGTTCCAAACTCAAATGGCTTTAGGTGCCAGGATGGTGGCACAAGTGAGTTAAACAGGGATAAAGTATTTGGAGAGTGTTGTGGTCTGTATGTCTTATCTAGAGGTATTAAGAATTTCAAATAAACAAACAACCCACCTGCCCCCCAACGCTAGTCAAACAAAGCACGATTCAGCAGTAGCAGTTTTGGTAATTGCCTTCTTAGGTATTTTATCATCAGAGTCCTCAAGGGACAAGAAAGCTGCTGTGAACTTATGCTGTCCATTTTCAAGGACATTTCCTATTAGGAAATGATAATGTAAGGTCAAAGTCAAAAGAAGACGACCTTTTTTTACCACTATCTCCACACATCTATCTATTCATTCATGGCATCCTCTATGTTTCAAGCACTGTGCTTGATGCCAGCCATACAGAGATTAATGGAGCACAGTGCCCACCATTGAGGAACTTACCAGGGAAGCAGGGAAGACAAACACTAGGGTGTGTGAAATACTATAACAGAGGTTACAGAGTACTATGGGGACACAGAAGTGTGGCTAATCAAATGGGGTTATTCCTATTAAAGAATAAACAAATAGGAATTCATGAGATGTAAGGAAATATGTACTATCAAAGATAATGAAGTACCATAGAAAATAAAATGTCATGGTCAGGAAAAAGTAAGTCATTGGAGAAGAAAGCAAGAACCAAATCACAGAAAGTCCTCGTTAGGATTCTAGCTTGATCCTGGGGCATTAAGAAACCTTTGGAGGTTTTTTGTTTTTTTGGAATTATGTGATCTTTAGAAAGAGTCTTTTGGTTGCAGGGTGGAGAACCTAATGGAAAAAGTCCATTGTCCTAAGTGGTAGCACTGTATCTGAAGACAAAAGCAGGCTAGCCTAGTAGGCCATATACAGTTTGCATGTTATTTGGGTGCAACAGGAAGCTACTAAAGGATTTTAAGCAAAGAGAAAGAGATGACTTGTGTAAAGAACTGAAGAGTATCACAGAAAAAGTGGGAGTCCAGACAAGAGATAATGGTGGCTTGGATTTGAGTAGTAATAGAGGAGATGGCAAGAAATAGTTTGGGCTATGTTTTTGAGAGCCTTGCTGATGGATGGGATGTGAGCTGAAGGAAGAATCAAGGCTAAAAACCAGATTTCTAGTTTGAGTGCTGAGCAATCCAGTGGATGGTAGTGCCATTTACTCAGATGGAAGGATCTACTGCAAAAGCATGATTTGTTAAGCACTTTACAGGCTTAATACAACTTATTTGTGGCAGGGTTGAGATTCAAACCCAGGGAGACTCAGAACACAGCCAGTGCTCCAAACATTAGGGAATGCTATATAGCTTGTTCTGAGAACCCATATTGAGAGAACGCGTGGAAAGACAATGAAGCAAGAGCCAAACCAGACAAAGTCTTAGTCAAGCTAATAAGCTTGAATTTTATTCTAAGTGAATGAGACACTGGAGGGTTTTAAGCAGGAAATGACCTATCAGACTTACAGTGCAAAAAGATCAATCTGGCTGCTTTGTGGAGAATAGACTGTTGAAGGACAAGAGTGGAGTGGGCAGAACTGCATCAGTCCAGACAATTGATGGTGGCTAGGTGGAGGTTGGGTGACAGCGATAGCTGGAGAGATGTAGGCAGGCTGGAAATATGTTTGCAACATAGTGAAAGGTCGTATAGGAACTTGTACAAATGTGGACAATCTGTGACACTGACAGGAAGGTCAATCCAGTCTCTATCTGATTAACGGAGCTTCTCCACAGTCATTCAGCTCAGCTTGAGTCACTCCAGGAACTCACTACCATTACTATCCATGGGACAGTGGTAGAGACGGATTGAGGGCAGAACACTGGAGTGAGGAGGGGGGCTTGATGTATTAATAGCACTAAGTGTGAGCCCTATCCTGAATGAGCGGGGACAGACTGACGGCTGGGGTCAGGCCTTGAATGCCGAGCTGCGGAAAGGCTGGTGCTGCACGCTCCCCAGCGCCCGACGTGGCTCTGAGAGGTGAGGCGGGGCCTTGACCCCTGACGCTTGGCACAGCCCCGCCCCTGTTACCTGAACGCCCCACAGCAGTACCCGAGGGCTGAGCGGCCGGGGCGTCCCACCGCCGGCAGCCACAGCTTCCTCCTCCGCCCGGGACTTCTCACCGGAAACAGTCCGTCCGTCTTAGCAGCCCCACTCCAAGCCTTTATGCAGTTCCTATGGGCCGCCCGCCGGCCGGGGCTTGGCCTTTGCGCTTGCGCGAGGGGTCGCACGCAGTCACGCGCCGCTGGCCGCTTCCGGTGCGCCGCGAGGGCCGCTGGGACGGGTCTCCCTGGCGATCTGTGGTGTGCTGCTGCCGCCTCCAAGCCGGTGCTGTGGTGACGCTCGTCTCCTTGTTTCTTCCTCGAGCTCCCCGGGGCTTGACCCCCGGGGCCCTCGGCAGGCGTCTGTGAGGGGCCTGCGGAACAAACCTGTGCTCTTACACTTGCCCTTCACGACCCCATATCGCGACTCCAAGAAGGGGGAGCGCGAGGGGCTGTCGCGACTCCGCGCCGTGTGTCTCCGGGCGGGGCCGCGGGGCCGGGGCTCCTCCAGCCCCCGGGATGCGCGCGCGAGCCCTCGCCTCCACTTCCTTGTTGCCGCTGTCACGATTGGAGCCGCTTCTCGCCGACAGCGGGGAGCGCAAGTGCACCCGCCAGCTCCCTCGTCGAGCCCCAGGGCCGGGCGCCTCCGGGAATGTGAGCCGCGCGGCTTGTACGCTCCTCTGGGTAAGTCCCGCCCTCGAGGGCCACGCCGTACCGCCGACCCGCTGGGCGACCTCAAGCTGGGTGCCGCGGCTCTCTGAGCCTCTGTCGCCTCTTCCACAAATTTGGACCAGTGAGCCTTAGCGTTCTCCTTCCGCAGTCGGTATAGGACATTCGAGACCCAGAGAGGGAGAGGAACTAGCCAGAGTCAAACCGTAGCCCCTGGCTGAGCCGTCAAAGGCCGTCTCATGAGGTTCCAAGAAGGACCTGATTGTACAAAGTGTCTCGCGTATTTCAAATACTACCCTTAACTCTGTTTTACAGATAAGAAAACTGAAACGTAGAGAGGGTAGGTAGATTGCTTAAGGTCACAGGGCTCCGTGCTGGTGCTATTAAGCAGTGTAGCCTAAACTAGAACCCAGATCTGCCCTCCAGAGCCTTTGGTTTTCTTTTTCTTTCTTTCTTTTTAACAAGCCATAGCTGGCTTGAAAGAGCCCTTGGTTTTAACCTTTATGTTGTCCTTTCTTTGCATTGCTGTACAGAGATCTAGGATCTGAAAACAAACTTGGACCCAGGCTTAGGATAGGGTAGTAAAACAAAAAAAGCCCCAGGGTAGCCTTTCCTGCCTCCAACCCAAGGTAGTTCTCATGACTTTGCTTCCTAACTTGTTTTGCTCCGGGTGCTAAAACCCTATCATTCTTTATAGAAGCTCTCCTGCAGTTACTGTTTTTCTCCACAAGGCTCTCAAGGGCTGAAAAATCACTTAAGGGCAAAAGAGCACAGTCCCCACATAGCCTTAATTTGGACTCCAGCTTCCCTTATCCTTTACCAGCCTATTGCTTACCCAGCCAAGTTGCAGACTGTTCTCTTCCTGGGTTGCGCTATGACAGTTAAAATGTAGGTGTTTTTTCTTTTCTTTCTTAATGGAAAGAGGAATCATTTGGAGATGACACGGAATGAGAAAGAGCCTTAGGAATACTGTGTGCTTAACCTGAAGTATATCTTTAAAATTATAGGTAAAATACTGTGTGCTTGCATTTTCTAGGGGAAAGTTCTAAGCTTTCACAATGTCTTCAAAAGAATTCTTGCCTCCCAAAAGGTTAGGAGCCACTAAGTTTATCCTCTTCATCTCACAGTAGAAACAACTGAAATTTAGGGTGTGGAATAGACTTGTCTGAGATCATGTTTAGATTTAGACGTGGATCCACGTTTTATTACTTGTGGAATAAGGTCTAAATGAGATGTCAGTGGGCTTTGTACTACACATATCATTCCTGTGTGTAACTACCGCAACTGTCTCTTCCCAGAATCCTAAATTCCCTTCTGACAGATTTTCAGGAGCAACTATGTTATTTCCTTCTCATAAAATTCAAGTAGTTTCTGGGAATCTTTCTCTCTCCAAGGATTGAGGTTTTTTTTTTTGAGACCATCTCACTCTGTTGCCCCAGGTAGAGTGTAAAGGCGTCATCATAGCTCACTGCCACCTCAAACTCCTAGGCTCAAGCAATCCTCCTGCCTCAGCCTCCCCCCAGTAGCTGGGACTATCGGCATGTGCCACCATGCCCAGCTAATTTTTCAATTTTTTTTTAGTAGAGATGGGGTCTTGTTCAGGCTGGTCTTGAACTCCTGACCTCAAGCAGTCCTCCCACCATGGCCTCCCAGTGTGCTAGGATTACAGGCTTGAGACACCGCACCTGACCAAGGATTGAGTCTTGTGGTAGAACTCCAACTTAGAACTTGGACACAAATAATCTAGCTCTTCTTGAATTAGTGATTAAGTTTTTTAATGCCCAGCTTATATAGACATAAAAGCTGTTAGTAGACTCTCTCTTTTATAGGCCAGCACGTGAGAGCTAATATCAGTCTGTCTGGTTACTGTTTACACCTGTTCTGTCCATGGCCATTAGCCATATGTGACTATTTAAGTTAATTACAATTAAAACTAACTCAGTTCTTCAGTCACACTAGCCGTACTTCTGACTATTTAAGTTAATTACAATTAAAACTAACTCAGTTCTTCAGTCACACTAGCCGTATTTCAAGCTATATGTGGCTTGTGCTACTATATTGGACAGCACAGATGTAGAACATTTCTGTCATCACAGAGTTTACTAAATAGTGCTGGTTCAGAGTATTGCCAGTAGAGATGGGTAACAGTATGGCATAATGAAAGAAGGCCCAGAGTTGTTTTTTTTTTTCATTTGTTTGTTTTTTTGAGACAGCGTCTTACTCTTTTTCCCGGGCTAGAGTACAGTGGCATTATCATGGCTCACTGCAACCTCAAACTCCTGGGTTCAAGAAGTCCTCCTGCCTTAGTCTCCTGAGTAGCTGGGACTATAGGTGAATATCACCATGCCCAGTTAATTTTTCTGTTTTTTGTGGCGATGGGGTCTTGCTCTTGCTCAGGCTGGTCTTGAACTTCTCAAGCGATCCTCCCACCTTAAAGAGCTAGGATTGTAGGCATGAAGCCACCTCGCTCTGCCCAGAGTTGAATTTTTGAATTAAACACCTATCTCCCAAGTCCCTATTTGGGTCTGCTGGTCTTGGGCAGGTTGTTAAGCATTTCAGGCACAGATAATCATCTTTAATATAAAATAAACCCTTTTATTTGTATAGCGCTTGACTATACTTAAATAGAGCTACGTGTGTGTGTTATATTCTTTGAGTCTTACCATTATAAATCTATGGGAAGGTGGGAGATATGTCTCTTTTTTAATATATAAGAGAGAGAACTGAACCTAAAGCAGCTAAAGGACCTTCCCAAAATTGCACAGGCCAGCAGAGTGTAAAAAAATCTCTCTCTTACTATAGGCACTTATTACATGTTTGAATGAATCAGTGAAGCTATTTGCTTAAGGTGATGAAATACATGAGGGAGGGGCCGGAACGTCTGACTGGTATCCCAGGTGCTTCTTAGGACCTGTTAAGTTTGGGAAATGGCTAAGCTTTAAGGCCCTGGCAGAGGTAAGGGATCCAGGAGGCTGCTGCCCCTTTTAGGGTAGATTCTTGAAACTTTGTGTTTGACTTTCCTCTCCTCTAGCCATGGATGCATCATATGATGGTACTGAGGTAACTGTCGTGATGGAGGAAATTGAGGAAGCCTACTGTTATACTTCCCCTGGGCCACCCAAGAAGAAGAAAAAGTATAAAATACATGGAGAAAAGGCCAAGAAACCCAGGTTAGACAACACGCTTTGGTTGCTGCTGGCATTTATAAACAGAAGCTGCTTGGAAAACTGTTGAGGTCTTCACACAGGACTTTAAGATTCTTGGGGAAAGAATATAATTGTTGAAGTCTCAGAGTGAGGTGGGGGAAGAGAGAAATGGGGAGCGGAAAGTGGCCAAATTTATGCCAGCATTTGCCATTCCTGGCTGGACTTTGTTTCCAGGTTGTCACAGGAAATCACACCATACAGAGATGGTAAAAAGCTATGTATAAAAGAGCTACATTATTTTTTATTATGCCATTGTTATTTAAATATTTAAAACAAGGCATTAATTACAGAATTAGAAAATAGCACCAATGATACCTATACAGAATATCCACATTGTAGCTTTAATCTTTGTCTTGACTGTGATCACTCCAAACTTCTTGCTGAAGCTACCAGCGTTGGGTCATTTTGATAATTCTGCTGCATTCCTCTCTCAGCCTTGGGGAGTTGCTGATGACCAAAGGCTGGGTAGGTGAATAAAGAGTGTGAATGGTAGCCATTTTGGGTAATCAGCCCCCTGAGTATTAAGCTTTCCCTGAGAGTGGAGTGAGAGGACACTTGTATCTTTCTTTACATATATTGGGTTTAAAAGCCAATTATTCCTGCAGAAAAAGGGTCTGTGGGAAAGTAAACCAGATGAGCCTTTGCTTCCAGGTTTCTGAAGGGAAAACAGCAAGCCACTTGCTGTCTTTCCCATCCATTTTGCCCTCCCAAATACCATCTGGGGATATTATTTCAATTTCTTTGCTTGAATTTCAGTCCCTATTTAGATGAATGCTTTGAAATGAGAAGCTGGATTTTGTATCAGCCTCTTGACTATCCAAACCTAACATTGTAGTACTTACCTGGTTGTATAAGGGAAAGCCTGAAGAAGTCCTTGCTTCCTCAGGTCTGCTTATCTTCTGTACTATTATGACATCTACCTGAAAGTGCAGCAGGAGCTCCCCCACCTTCCTCAGTCTGAGATCAATAAGAAGATTAGTGAGAGTTGGAGGCTTCTCAGCGTGGCCGAGAGAAGTTACTACTTGGAGAAAGCCAAACTAGAGAAAGAAGGTTTGGATCCTGTAAGTAATTTTTTTTCCAGCTACTTTTTCCATTGGTTTAATGGTGAAGGCCTTGGGGAGACCAACCCCACTGTTCTCTTATTGCTTTTTCTTTTCTTGAGAAAACTTTTGTCATTTTATCTTTCTTGAGTCTGATATTGCCTGTTTCCATCTTGATGATGCCCTTGTAGTCTCTTGTCCTCTTTGGTTGTAGCAGTACATATTTTCTGAGTTCTCTGTAGTAAGCCTTAGGTTCCTTTTCTGAATTTTAACTAGGGGCTTCTTATTCTTGTGGTTAGTTAGTAGTACCTTTAATATAGTAGCTTTAATAGAGTAACTTTAATACAGTAGCTTGTATAGATATTTCTCCTACACCATGAATTTTCATATTACAAATGTAATTAATTTGTGTTGTACTATCAGTCATAATTAGGGATTAGATTTGCGTATTTAGAGGTGGATGCAGCTGCTTTTGTAATATGGTATGACATTCTTTTGTTACTGCTGGCAGTTGTGAACTATGGTAGAAGCAGAAATGCAAGGTTAAAGCCAAAGATGATGGAGAAGATTGAGGCTTTGGAGTGCTTGGATTAAAGAACTAGCAAGGAAGCATTTAGATTTGTTCGTCAGCCATTTTGTCATTTTAGTTCAGAATAACAAAATATACTGATAATTATTTAAACTGAAATTCTTGCAGGAAAAATAATAAAAAGGCAGTTTAACCATAACTGGTTTTTCAATTGAAACAATTGTCTTTAACTTCTTTTTTGATAAAGTAGAGCAACGATTCCTCAGGAACACAACTATGTTATAGCAGAACAGGCTGTATTTTTCCTTACTGGAGCCTGTCTGCCGCTGCCATTTAGACTGTTTTGTACTTACTGGCTTGGCATTCCTCTTCCTAGAAGAGCTTTGTGTCACCTACAGTCTTGGAGATGCCACTCTACTTTCTCTGCTAGATAACTTGTTTATAAACAGCTAGTCTGGGAAATAATCCCTGTGGGAGAGGGGAAGTGGAGTCTAAGAAAAGAATACCTATTCTCTTTGATTTCCCTGTTATAAAATCAGTAAGCTTTCTATCCAGGTTAAAGAAAATGTTATCTACTCTTAGAGTGATTTGGTTTTTAAAACTAGATACTATTGTAGATCCTGTGAAGACTTAAAAAGTTTAAATCATCTGCAGTGAGTCTTCCTTATCCATATCCTGATTTGTATCTACCACTATCTTACCATTGCCACCAAGAACATGCATAGATTAACTCTGATAATAACTAGGTGAGTGACTTTGGAAGAATCATTTCACTTTTGAGTCTTGGTTTCTTCATTTATAAAATACAAATCATATCTACTAATATTGCCTAAAATAGATAATGTAAACCATCTCGCTGAATGCTTGGCACATACTGACTTGGTCAGTAGATATCATCTTTTAGTAGATTAAATATCCAGTGACCATATAATAAGGAAAGGTGGCGTATATTGCGCATTGGGAACATACCAAGACTGGGCGAAGTTTTATTTGACCTCTCCCAGATTGCTTGGTGTGAAGGTGAGACCCTCCTGCCTACATACCTTGGGAGCTTGTCAAAGCCCTTGTGGCAGGTCTCCTGCCAAGTGCAGGAACCATGGTTCCAGTGTTACACCTTCCAGTCCGTAAAACGAATGTCATCCAGACCATCCTGGTTTCCCTGTGCTTGGATTTAAGTCCAGACCGTCCTTGTGTGTTTACCACCATTTAGTCTTGTTCTCCTAACCTGTCTGCTTCAGAGGGTCACTTGAGAATGTCATTTCCCCATTACCTCTCCAATAAAGGATTTGGTCTGTTTGCTTTTGTGTTTCTTTTTTCCCTTTCCCCCCTACCATCTTCAGGGAGATGCTTTTGTGTTTCATCTGAGTGCTTCTTTTAACTTTTCATTTCTAAGTGCTTCCTTTGTGCCTTAAGTAGTCTCATTGACTTCTTGGTTTTGATTTATTTAAGGATCCTTGTGTAACTCACTTTAGTGTTCCTTTAAAAGATACTTCTGAATTTTTTTTTCCATTTAATTTCAGTTTTCACTTAACGATTCACTTTGAACTTTTTCATTTTTCTTATTGGATGTCTTTCAGTTTCAATTGAAAAAACAAAAATGACTTTTTCTTGATGCCAGTTAACCATGCAGGGTTGTGTTTCATCCTTAGAAGACTTGGCCTGGAGTCCAGTCCCAGCTTTTTTGGGAAAGTTTATCTCCCTGAGCTTTATTCTCAATTTCCTCATTTGTTAAATGGAAATTAATAGTAGTATCTAATTTAGTATTGTTGTTTTTAAAGTAAAATTATATAATGGGTTCAAAATCATTTTCTAAACCTGAAGATACTAGATCAGTGTTAATATTCATATCCTTTTTTTCTCCTTTAATATATTCAGGACCTTATCAGGTATCCTCTTTTGTATATATTTCTCTTTTCACAAAGTCTTCTCATGAAGCTTTCTTGTTTTGTGATCTGTTCATCCTATTTGTAAGTCTGGGAGAAAGCAGGTCAGAATCCTTACTTGCTGCCTTGAGTTCCAACTTAGCCTGTTGACTTGTATTTTATGGTTTGGGGGGGGTTTAAAAAAATACATTCTGGTGTTTGAATCTCATGCTACTTTGGAATCCTAAAGTATCAGAGCTCAGAAGGAATGTATAAATTGTGAAAGATGGGGCAGCTGAGGCCTAAAGAACGGAAAGGATTTGCTCAAGACTGTGCCACACGTTGGGTTCCAGCTCACCGTTTCACATGCCAAGATCAGTGCCCTTTCCAGAGTTCAATCCATGTTCTCAGTTTCCTTTGTGATTGAGCAAGTAAGCTGCATTGGCTAAAGTGTCATTCAAATGAAGATGACATTGCCGTTTACAGAGCCTGACCCTCCCTGTGTTAGGTCCAGAGAGTAGAGTTGTTCAGGTCCCTTTTACAGAAAAAGAGCTAATAACTCTATATCCATGTGGTCTTAGTCCATTTATCTGTGCTTGTCTCTCCCTTCCTGGTTTCCTGATCTGCAGAACTCTAAGCTCTCTGCACTGACTGCTGTGGTTCCGGACATCCCAGGTTTCCGCAAGATCCTACCCCGCTCAGATTACATCATCATCCCTAAGAGCAGCCTGCAAGAGGACCGGAGCTGCCCTCAGCTAGAGCTGTGTGTGGCTCAGAACCAGATGTCCTCCAAAGGACCACCTCTTGTGTCCAGCGCTGCCTCGGAGACAGTGCCCAGCCATGCAGGTGTGGCAGAGCAGTGCCTGGCTGTGGAGGCCTTGGCTGAGGAGGTGGGAGCCCTTACCCAGCCAGGTGCTGTACAGGAGATTGCCACCTCAGAGATCCTCAGCCAGGATGTGCTCCTAGAGGAGGCTTCCCTAGAGGTAGGGGAGAGCCACCCATCTTACCAGACAAGCCTGGTGATTGAAGAGACCTTAGTGAACAGCTCACCAGACCTCCCCACTGGAAGCCTGGCTCTGCCTCACCCCCAGGTTGGAGAGAGTGTGTCAGTGGTCACAGTCATGAGGGTAAGTAGCTTTGGTACTGATGTCTTTACCTGAGGATACAAAAAGGCAGTACCATGCAGTATGATCCCGGAGCAGTGGTAATTCAGAGTGCTAGTGTGACAGTTCTAGTGGGATTGCAGTTCTCTTGAGTGTTTCTTGCCCTTGGGCTTACTCCACAGTTCACTGCAATTTCTCAGGCACTCTTACCAACTCCTCTTTGCCTAGCTTAGCCAGAATTTTCTTCACATGAGATGGTATGGTACTTAAGCTACATTAACAGGAGAGCTGAAAATGGTATTTGCCTTATCCATGAGTCAAGCTAGTAGTACTGGTTAGGATTTTATGTTCCTTGAAGACTGTTTTAGCAAATAGTGGTACCTTGAACTGCGTTAGAATTTTCGAAAGGTCTTTCTGAGCACAGATGGGGCAGGAAGAAAGACATTCTCTTCAAGGCCAGGTTGGTGGGACTAATATCTAAGAAGAGGCATGTCTCTTTTCCATGACCTAAATATCATGCTTAGTTGAGGGGAAAGCAGCAGTTTCAGTGATCCTACAACTGGTCCTGAAAGTGGGGAAACTGCCACCATGCCCTAGTGCATAGCCTTTCCTCTGTTACTCTGGATAGAGTAGCGTCATCAGAGAGATGTAAGTTTTTCTGGTCAGGTTAAAAGAACCAGCATGCTATGGCCTGGGCAGAAGAGAGAAGGTACCCCTGCAAAGGAATCTGTCTCAGGCCTAAATCCTTTTTATTATTGTTGCCTCAGTGCTGTTTGCAATAATGAATGAAGTATGCCACTGGCCTGGTTAAGGCAGATTAATAGGGTACTGAGAACATTTGACAGAGAGTCAGAATTGGATTCTCTCACAACTGCTTATGGATCTTGGGAGTCCTAAGTCTCAAAACCTCTGTTTTCTCATCTATATCATGAGGATAGCACATTTCCCTATGGTAATAATTTTCTCTATCATTGTTTGTTCATAAAAAATTAAAAATAATTTTTTTTTGAACAGATGAGGTCTCATTCTGTTGCTCAGGCTGGAGTGCAGTAGTATGATCATAGCTTACTGTAGCCTCAAACTCCTGGGCTCAAGGAATCCTCCCACCTCAGCCTCCTGCATAGGTGGGACTACAGGCACATGTACCACCATGCCCAGCTAATTTTTTTTAGAATTTAGAGACAGGGTCTTGGTGTGTTGCCTAGGCTGGTCTCGAATTCCTGTCCTCAGGCCATTCTCCTACCTTGGCCTCTCAAGTAGCTAGAATTATAGATATGAACCACCATACTCAGCCTTTTTTTGTTTTTAATTAAGTTTTTTATTTTTAGATAACTGCAGATTAATTTCTTTTGATAGACACATTGGAAAAGTATGTTGTCTGGGGTTAGTGGACTTGATCTAGTCTTCCCCTTGTTGTGGATGGCCCTGAGTGTTCTTCACTCTGTTTCAGTGTAACTGTCCTTCTCTCCATTGCCCACAGGATTCCAGTGAGAGTAGCTCGTCTGCACCAGCCACACAATTCATCATGTTGCCTCTGCCTGCTTACTCAGTTGTGGAGAACCCCGCCTCCATCAAACTGGTCAGTACTGTGTATGGGGAATAGATGGCAATTTAGGGCTTTCATAACCATTTGCTTCTAAGTAGATTTCTAAAAGTCTTAGAACCTTAGGACACTGGGACTGGCAAAGCTCTCTGGGATTATCTGCTCCATGTGTTCTTATCTGGGGGCTTCTGTAAATAGCTCCACAGGAGCCATGAACTTCCCTCAAGTTATATACAACTTTTCTCTGGAAGGGCATTTCCTGGAATAGGTGCCATGGTTTTTATCCAATTTTCAGAAGCATACATGATTTAGAAAATTTGAGGAGCCACTGATTTAATTCAATATTATTCTTGTACACTTTAGGAAAAAGTCCCAAAGAAAAGAAACAACTTCCTGAAAGCCACTGGGTTACAAAACAAGCCAGAACCAGGATTCTGGTTTCTTGATTCTCGGTTGATATTTTTTCTTTTCTTTCCTTTTTTTTGTTTCTTTTTTTTTTTGAGGTAGTCTCACTCTGTCGCCCTGGGTAGAGTGCAGTGGCATCATCACAGTTCACTGCAACCTGAAACTCCTGGGCTCAAGTGATCCTCCTGCCTTAGCCTCCTGAGTGGGACTACAGTTGTGCACCACCATGTCTGGCCAATTTTTTTTTTTTCTATTTTTGGTAGATATGGGGTCTTGCTCTTGCTCAGGCTAGTCTTGAACTCCTGAGCTCAAGCACTCTTCCTGCCTTGGCCTCCCTGAATGGTAGCATGAGCTACCACACCTGGCCAGTTGATGTTCTTCCCATTACCCACTTCTGCACTGGAGCTGAGATTGATCCCTAAATATTTCATATTTTTGGATGCTATTATAAATCGTATTAGAAAAAATTTTTAACACCTGCTTGTTTACTGCTAGTGTATAGTAATACGGTTGATTTTTTTGTATGTTGAGCTTTTATCCTGCACCTTTGCTAAACTCAATTATTAGTGCTGGTAACTTTTTTTGCAGATTCCTTTGAGTTTTCTACATAGATAATCATGTTGTCTACAAGTAAAGACAGTTTTATATCTTCCTTTCTAATCTGGATTCCTTATTCCTTTTTCTTGCCTTATTTTGTGGTCTAGGACATCCAGTACAAGACCAAATAGAAGTGGTGAGAGCAGATATTTTTGTCTTGTTCCTCATCTTAGGGGGAAAGGATTCAGTCTTTCACCATTAAGCATGATATTAGCTGTAGGTTTTTCATATATCCCCTTTATCAAGTTTGGGAAGTTCCCTTCTATTCCTAATTTTCTGGAGTTTTTATTAGGAGTGGTCGCTGGAATTTGTCAAATGCTTTTTTCTGTTGAGATGACCATATAGATTTTTTTTGTTATTGGTTAATGTGGCAAAACCTCACTGTTTTTCGAATGTTAAACCAACCCTGCATTCCTGGGATAAACCTCACTTGACAATGATGTATTATCCCTCTTATATATTGTTGGATTTGATTTGGTAAAATTTTGTTTATAATTTTTATAGCTATGTTCATGAGATATGTTTGTCTCTAATCTTCTTGTAGTCAGTTTCTGCCTGGTTTTTGTATCAGGGTAATGCTTACCTCATAATAAGTTGGGAAGTGCTTTCTCTTCAGTGTTCTTTCTTGAATATTTGGTAGAATTACCAGTACAGTTAAATGGGCCTGGAGTTTTCTTTGTGTGAAGGTTTTTAACTGCAAGTCTGATTTCCTTGGGGTTTTTGTTTGTTAGCTTTTAGAGATAGGCTATCACTCTGTCATCTAGGCTGGAGTGCAGTGGCGTGAGCATAGCTTCCTGCAACTTCTAACTCCTAGGCTTAAGCGATCCTCCTGCCTCAGGCTCCCAAGTAGCTGGACTACAGGTGTGCACCACCATGCCTGGCTAGCTTTTAAATTTTTTGTAGAGATGGGGTCTCACTGTGTTGCCCAGGCTGGTCTCCAAGTCTCAAGCAGTCCTTCTGCTTCACCCTTCCAAAGTGCTGGCTGAGCTGTGCCTGGCTCTTTTTTTTTCCTTTTCTTCTTCTTCTTTTTTTTTTTTTTTTTTTTATAGACAGGGTCTTGCTCTGTGACCCAGGCTGGCTGGAGTGCAGTGGCCAGATCGTAGTTAAGTATACTCTCGAACTTCTAGGCTCAAGTGATCCTCCTGTGTTGGCCTCCCAGAGTGCTGAGATTACAGATGACAGGTGTGAGTCACTGCCTAGCCAAGTTGCAGTATCTTAAAACAGGAACAGCCACTGCAACTTGATTCATGGAGAATTTGCTTATTTATCCTGTGTCTTTGTCCTCCTAGAAATGACTGTTTTTTCATGCTCTAGTAAGTGTAAGCCAAGCTTTTCTAGAAAAGTATTTTATGAGTAATATTTGGGACTGAAATGTCAGCCTTGAATATGAGCAGTTTTTTCTAAAATAGCCTATTATTTAGGAGTATTTACAAGTTCATGGTAATTTACTAATAGGATTAACCTATTTTAAAGTTCTACTCTGTTTTCTGGGGGTGTTCAGAATGAAGATTCTACATTGGGTCACAGTGTGAGGAAAGATCAGTGATATTTTTATATTCCAGTAATAATAGTCTTTCACAAGCCTGTGGAATCTTTCATAATTTGCTGAGTGAAGATTTCCTCATTCCTTACCTCATGTACTCATCAAGACACACCTGTGAAATAGGAAGAACAGAGTAGAAAACCTAGGGCCCAAGAGTTAAGGTGGTGCCTTACCCCTAGGTCATCATTCATTGTGTTGGTGGCAGAGTTGGAACCCAAGGTCTGGTCTCTTTCCTTGGTGCCACACCACTTCACACTCATCCTTGATTTGGTATCAGTATCATAATTTCCTTTTCCTTAGGATTCCTGGCAGAGGAAGCTAATGGCAGTTTGGTGTTTCTCCAAGGGAGGTTTTGTTTTTTGGCCAGGCTAGGGAAGCTGGGATTAATAGCTGAGTAAACATTCATAAGTTGCAGAACATACCTGACAGGGAAATGTGTTTTTCCAGTATTAATCTAGATGTGGAACATGGCTAATGAATGAGTAGTTTCTGTTTGTAGCTAAAATGTAATAACTCATTGTAGTACATTTTGCTCAAAGGAAGACCAGTGGAGGTGGTAAAAACCAGTGGCTGAATATATTCATATGCAAATAACTAAATTCTGTTGTGTGTCCAGGGATTTCTCTACTGGATTTTGCTCACTGTTTCAGTGACTGAGTCTATTTTATATATCTGAACTCTAGGTTCTGTGTTCTCTGTTTTCTGTTGTTTTTAAAAGATGAGGTCTCACTCTGTTACCCAGGCTTAAGTGTAGTGTTGTGATCATAGCTCACTGCAGCCTCGAACTCCTGGGCTCAAGTGATCCTCCCACCTCAGCCTCCAAGTCTCTGGGACTACAGGTGTGAGCCAGGGCAACTGACTCTGATTTTTAACTAACAAGAGTGAAGATGAAACAAATTCTTTAAAGTATTCAGATCCAGAGGATGCAACTGGGTGCATAGAAAGGATCTTGGACTAAGAATCAGAGAGATCTGGGTTCAAGGTCTGGCTCTGACCTTGAGTCATGATTTGAGGCAAAACATTTAACTACTTTGAACCTCAAGAGTATTAACGTGTACTTAATAGCCTTGCTGAGAATATTAAATGAGATACTGGTAAAGTATTTAGCAGTTTGTGATACCGCAATAATGTTGTTCGGTTACCTAACTGTAATCTTGGGCAGCTGTCTTTTCCTCATTTGAACCCAGATTCTCCACTTCTAAAAAGTGAATTCATTGTACTTTAGGGCCTTTCCAACTCTGACCTTTTATGATACCATGAATTGGCTATCCTTCTATAAGCTGGTATCGTCCTGGTATTGTTATGATTATAATGGCCATCGGGGTCTGGGAGAAGTTCGATTGTGGTATTGATTTTGACATACTCATTCTTTACAGACCACTACATACACCCGCCGGGGCCATGGGACATGCACCAGCCCAGGTTGTTCCTTTACATATGTCACCAGGCACAAACCACCTAAGTGCCCTACCTGTGGTAACTTCCTAGGCGGGAAGTGGATCCCAAAGGTAAGGTCCCTTAGCCATTGCTGCTTCAGAAGCCCCACAAAGTGGGCTTCCTGTTGCCCTTAGGAACAGGTGACTTTTTAAAAGTTAATGTTTATTTTTATCTTCTGACTAGAAAAGTAAATCATTTTCATTTTTTAAACAGTTTGTTTAAAAAATGAAGAAAAATAGAATGTTATCCATAATTATATACCATCCAAAGGAAAGCCATTATTAGTTAACATTTTGGTATATTTTCTTCCAGTCTTTTTCTGTGAATAAAATGAGTTCTGTATTTTGCTTTTTTTCCATTTAACATATCATGCCATTAAGTATTCTTCAAAAATATTATCTTTAATTGCTTCATAATTCCCATGTTAATTTACTCATTTCCTGCCTCACTCTTGTGTATACAAACTAGTTGGTTATTTTATGTCTGATATGAATGCATAGTCATGGTTCATTGTAAATGTTAGTCCATGAAACATCCCTAGGTTTCCTTAGGGAAGAATGAATACCTTTAGTGCTTTCATTTAGTAGTCATCACCATTTACCAGTGTTGCCATTTGTCAGGTTGTGAACTCCTTAACGACCTTTGTATGCCCCATAGCCTTTGCCAGTAGAAGATGCTCCGTGAATAAATGAGTATCGCAGCTATGGTCCTCTGCAGTTCGGAAGCATGTTGTTACCTGTTATATGCTTGGCACTAATTAGATAAAACATGTTTTTTTTATATGAAACTACAAATTTTTAGGGCTAAAATGAGTGGAAAGGCAGTAAATTCTCAGGTAATTTAGAGAGGACAGATATTTATAAGGACTGGAATAGACAGGGAAAGCTTTATAGAGGAGATGGTTTCGAAGAATCAATAGAATTTGGATAGGTAGAAAAGGAAAGAAAGTATTATTTTATTGAAACTTGCTTACGTTAGGATTGTGATTGTTATATGTTTAACACAGCATGGTCCAAACATATTTGTGTAGAGAAAACTTGAATAACAACATACCTTTAAATTCCTCTGGGGCAATTTCCATGGTACATCTCTTTGAGAAATACTGGGATGGTGACTTTTGCCCTCTGGATGAATGTTTTCGGCCTCTGGGTAAGTTTAGAAAAGCACCAATTCCAGGAGACAGGATGATAATTAATATGATTCTGGAGTTAGCTTCCTTAGTTGAGGTGCCTGCTTCCCACGTTTTTAACTATAATCTTGGGCAAGTCATTTTATATCTCTATTACTTGATTTAGGTTTTCTCTCATCTATAAATGGAAGTTAATGGTAGTACTACCTCATTAGGGTGGTTAGAGGGGTCAAATAAGATTATCCCTGTAGAGTTAATGGTACAGGCTCTGGTACATAGGAAATCCTCGATGGATGTTCCCTGCTGTCATCATAATTGACAACAATTATCTCTACTATTGCTCTTCATATTATGACTTCTAGGGTCAGGAAGACCTAGTGCTAGTGTCACTCAGGAAATTTTTTGTTCGTTTTTTCGGGGGCTTTTTTAAGAGACAGTCTTGCTCTGTCACTCTGGCTAGAGTGCAGTGGTGTCATTGTAGCTCACTGCAACTTCCAGTTTCTGGGCTCAACCGATCCTCCTGTCTCAGCCTCCCAAATAGCTAGGACTACAGGCAAGTATATCCTGGATACTTTTTTCTATTTTTAGTAGAGACGGGGGTCTCACTCTTACTCAGGCTGGTCAGGAAATCTAGACCTCAAGTGATCCTCCTGTGTTGACCTCCTAGAGTGCTAGGATTACAGGCGTGAGCCACGGTGCCTGGCCAGGACTTTTGCTGAGTTTCTTGTGCCCATCTTCTCTGGTGTGTGTCTATGAAGCCATTAATTTATTCCCTCTCTAATTATTCCCCAAAAATGCACTTCTGTCGCAGTAGGGAGATTGAATTGGATAATAGTCAGAATCCTCCTTGGTGCCTCTTCACCAATGCAAAGCAGGTGTATTAATTGACCTTATTTCCAATAATTGTGCATGGAAGTGGTTTAAGTGATCATGGTGGGCTAGTCTCTCCTATAGGCTCTGTTTTTACTTTGGCTTTCCTTTACATTTCTTATATGTGTGATTTCCCCGCCCCCTCCTTTGATTGAAATAACTATAGAGCCATGGTTCTCTTCCTAAGATCAAGCTCACGGCCTGGAAAGAGTTTTTTTCTTAGTTACTTGTCCCCTGTCTTGACTTACTAAGTCTGAATTTTCCTTCCCAGTGTTTTTGTAAGAATTACCGTGTAAAGAGTAGATACTGTACTTCTGTTCAAGTTGGGAGTAGGGGAAAAAAGTGGATATTGTGATTTCTAAATTTCATAAAAACAGAATGAGTGTGAGAAGGAAAACAGGTAACATCAGTGCACTTACAATTTTAGAGATAAAAATGAGTTTGGTTATCAGCTAGCTAGTTTATCTCTAAGTTTCTAGCTAAGGAAAAATAGATTCAAGAGAAGTGACTTGGCTAAGTTCACCCAGCTATCCAAGCGCCTCTTCTACTAAACCATACTTCTTGGGCATTGCTATGCTGTTGAGCTGCAGACCTAAGATTTCTTGAGTTCTGATTTTTAAGGTAGCGAGTATAAATCGTTTCTAAATGCTCCAGATGTGTTTGTGCCAGTCAGGAAATGATTCACCTTTTCTTGTATAGTTCTAGAGTTCATACTGGCTAAAATTAGCCAAAATACGCGGTGTAGTTCCCAATGAGTTGTATGGAACAAAAGAAAGTGTATGATGCTGTTTAGCTCAAGGCTTCATTCTTGTGGGCTTTCTGATGGCAGTAATTGAGGTCTCTTTGAGCAGGCAGCTAATTGTATTTACCTTCCTCTTGAAAGAAAGTAACATGTAAAATGAGTAGGCTGAGTTAATGAAATGGGAGATCACTGGGTAGAGGTTTTTGCTCAGAGTAAGTCACCCAATCCTCCTGCAACAATTTTTGTCTAAAATAGCCTACTTAGTAGGCAGTGCTTTGCTCAAAGATCTCAAGAAATGAGTTCAGTCTCCTGTTTTTCTGCTGAATTTTCCCTCTCCAATGATAAATAAGCTCTATATAGATTACTTGGAGTTTTTCTCCATGTTTACTCATTTTAAGGGCATATTGTGTGTTAGAATCAGAGAATGCTTTTACTAGAGAGCTCTTAGAGGTTATCTGTTACTGGTTCTTATCTAGGGGGTAGTATACCACCCAGATGGCTAGTGCAAAGTATGTGGGATATGTATAAGTCATTCTTAAGACTCACCTGAAAGAATCTGGGACAAAAGGTAGGGTTTTTCCTAAAAGAGTTGGGAAACTGGGTCTATCCGTGTGAGATTGTGACCACATTGGGATTAACTGAATTTCATAAAAGGACCACCAAGGCTAACAATTTAGGACTGTTAGACGCTATGTAGCAGTAAGCCTCTCAGCTTCTTTCTAGATACAGAGAAGTAGACTTGAATAATCAATCAAAAGTCAAACCAAAAAATGCCAACATTTGTTTAAAGCCTAAAAAGGCTTGGCAATAAGGAATTTGTTAGGAGGACAACAGCTTTATCCTAATCCAAGCATTTAATACTATAGCGTAAGGAACCTGTATTCAGAAGATTTAGATTCAGGCCAATTTTATATTTAGGAACTTAAGTTAGTCTCTTCCTTTGTACAGACCTCAGTTTCCTTATCTGTTGCTCATATGTTATTAATAAGATAATCAATTTAATGAATGTTCATGAATGTTGTTGTCAACTGTAAAATGCTTTATGCATGCAAGGTATTCTTATTTTTCTAGGAGAAGCCAGCCAAAGTCAAAGTAGACTTGGCTCCTGGTGTCTCTTCCAGAGGCTCTGTGGTTAAAAGAAGTCAGCAGCCTGTCACCACTGAGCAAAATTCCTCTAAGGAAAATGCCTCTAAACTGACTCTGGAGAATTCAGAAGCTGTAAGCCAGCTCCTAAGTGTAGCTCCTCCAAGAGAAATGGGTACGGAGAATGAGTGGGAGGAAGTGATCATCTCCGATGCCCACATTTTGGTCAAGGAAGCTCCTGGGAATTGTGGTATAGCAGCCACTAAGACGCCGGTCGTCAAAAGTGGTGTGCAGCCTGAGGTTACTCTGGGGACAACTGAGAGTGACAGTCCTGGAGCAGACATACCACCAGCTGAGGGGACTAGCACCTCCAGTTCACTCCCTGCTCCTAAAAAACCTACAGGGTAAGTCGATGTATTTATATATTATAGGGCTATATTTAGGATAGCAGCTTTGGAAATGCCTCATGTTTGTTTTATTCTACATTCCTTACTGCATGCCCGAGAGAGGCAGCAGAGCCCAGTTAGTGGTTTCAGTTTTAGAGATAAAGAACCAGGGCCTAGAGATAGGTAATGATTTACCTTTCCCCTTAAACTCTGCTGTCCCTGCACTGCTATCAGATTACTTATACATCTCTTGTCAATCTCACTAAAGCAGTTATTAGAGTCTTGCTGGTACAGGCGGTGGGCAGTGTTATAACTATGACTTACCAACCCTGAATGCTGGATTTAGAAAGAGAAGCCCTATTAAAGTGTCCTATAGAAAGAGTCTGGCCTGCTGGTCAGAGAACTCAGTTTTGGCTGGGACTGTCCCTTGTTTTGGTTTGACCTTGGGCATATATTTACTTCATATCCCTTGACTTCATTTCACGCCTCTGAAAAATCTTGAGTTGGGTATTAAAGAAATCTTATCCTCCCAAGTTGATCGTACAGACTGAAAGTAAGGCTTGTAACCCAGCACTTTTCAAATAGGAGGAAGTCGGTAAGTTTGAATTGTCTTTTCCTCCTTGAAAGATTAATGGGATTCTACATGTAGTCCTTCCTAGAGGCAGTTGTGTTCTTGTAATTGAAAGTCTTAATTTTGTTCGTATTAGTGGCTTTCAACTGGGAACAATTTGCCCCCAGGGGACATTTTGGCAATGCTTAGAGACATTTTTGGTTGTCATAACTGGGGAAGGGGTGTGCTACTAGCATCTACAGGGTGGAGATCTAGAGGGATGCTAAACATCTATACAGGATAGTCTCCCACAACAAGGGATTATCTGGCCCAAAATGTTAATACAGGTTGAGTATCTCTAACACAAAAATCTGAAATCCAAAATGCTCTAAAATCTGAGCACTGACATGATGCTCAAAGGAAATGTGTGTTGGAGGATTTTGGATTTTTGTGTTAGAGATGATCATTTAGTAAATGTAATGCAAATATTCCACAATCCAAATAATATTTGAAATCTAATATGATAAACTTCTGGTCCCAAGCATTTCAGATAAGGGATACTCAACCTTTAGTATCAAGGTTTAGAAATTCTGGTTTATATTATTGTGATTTTAAAATTTTTGTTGTAGAATAGGAAGTATATTCACATGATTCAGACTCAGGAGGGATAAGGAATATGTATGTAAAAATCTTTCTGTCTCATCCTTCCATCATCCAATTCCATTTCCCAGATATAGTCAATATTCCCAACTTTCTATGTTTCTAGAGATAATTTTAAACACATACAAATATGTATGTGAGTATGATTTTTTTCCACTTTTTAAATACAGATGGTAGCATAACATACATACATTTACCTTTTGCTTTTTAAAAAAATTTATTTAACAATATACTATTGAAATGATTTTATATCTTTAAAGGATGAGGCTGTGCATTTTAGACCTTTTGTTTAGGACACATGAATCAGTTTAGCAAATGTTTGTTGAAGCCTCTGTTGCAGGCCCTGTGTTCAGCATTGGTGCTGCAAAGATAAAGATAACATGGACTTTGTTCTCCAGGGTCTCTAAGTTGCCCTCATGTGGGAGGCTGATACACTTTAAGTACTTGCTGTAATTAGAGGCAGATAAGATGTTATAACTACAATAGCTGTTGGCATTACATACTGTTGGCGTGACACACTGTTTTACACTTTTGTATCTTTGTAATGACCCCATAAAGTATAGGTAATTACTATCTCATTTTATGTATTTGGAACTTGAGGTTAACAGAAGAGTGAAAATACTTGCCCAGGGCCACATAGCTATTTGATGGTTGAATTTGAACTCAATCTGTCTAAAGTTTGATAGTTTAACCACTTTACCGTTCTCTAATAAAGCGCTATTTGGAGATTGCATTTTGGTTTTCTTCTCTTGGTCCAGAATTTCCAGGAGATTTTCCTTCTTATTTTTTTCAGAGTTGACCTTCTCACCTCTGGGCCCAGAAATCCAGAGCTTAAAGGCAGAGCACGGGGCAAGCCCTCATTACTGGCTGCAGCAAGACCCATGAGAGCAATTCTGCCAGCCCCAGTTAATGTGGGGCGAGGCAGCAGCATGGGACTGCCCAGGGCTAGGCAGGCCTTTTCCCTGAGTGGTAAGGGCTGGAACAGACCTGGGAGGGAGGAGGGGCTGTCTGCTGGGATGAGGGCAGGAGTGGGGATTGAGATGGGTGACTCTGAATACACTTAAGTCACCAGTTTGGCTCCTGGTTCTCTCAGATAAGACTCCCTCCGTGAGGACTTGTGGCCTGAAGCCAAGTACACTGAAGCAGCTGGGCCAGCCCATCCAGCAGCCATCTAGCACTGGTGAGATGAAGGTAAGACCCATCCCCAGAAGGGAGGTGTTTGGGGGTCTGGCTGTTTTCACTTAATGTATAAAGCTATACGCAAACCCCTATATTGGCAGAGTCCAATTCTTAAACACCGATAGACCTCTAGGAGGAGGTTAACATGAATGATTTCTAAGTTTTTTTTTTTTTTATAAAATGATTGTATATTTTAAGCCTTTGTTTAGAAATAATTTATAATGTAGAAAGTTGACACCGATGTACTCTTTACTCAGAGTCATCTATTGTTAATGTATTAGCCCATTTTGCTTTATCATTTGTGTTTGTGGTCCCCCCTCCACCATCTGTGTATGTATGTGTATAAAATACACAGAATTTAAGGGTAAGTTACATGGCCTTTTACTCCTTAATGCTTCTTTTTGTATTCCCTAAGAATAGGGATTTAGAATAATTACTATCAAAATTCTCCGAGTCAGCATTTTTCAAACTTGACCCTCAGTAACAAGCTTGTTTTTATATCACGACCAAGTAAATAATACATATTAAAAATTTAATGGAATTGTGCCCTTTTATGTAGTCACTTTGGTATTTTCCATTTCCTGTTTGTAAAATGCTTGTTATGGTGGCATTAGTGGCCCATAGTTTGAAAACTTTCCTGTTTCAACTTGGATCAGGTTGGAATAGGAAAATTGGTCTGCCATATCTCTTGCTATGTGTGCTCTTTGTAAGGTAATTTCCTTTCTTTGACAGTTCTAAATTGGCCCTGACACGAATATCAACTGGCTTTTACTTTGAGAACTGTTTTGGTTGCCACCCAGATGTGGTGTCAACTCTGGATGTATGTGTGTTCTTTTGTGTAGAAGGAACGTGTCTGCCTAGTCAGCTTCAATGGTTTTGTAAATTTCTGGCCCCTAGGTTCCCTTCATGTGCACTCTGTCACTTGGGTAAACTCCAAGTCTTCTCTGTAATATTTTCCTTTTGATTGGCGACATTGGGTATTTATTAAAAGCCACAAATTTTTTCGTTAGTTTATATGAATTAACAGGTACATGAAATCTTACATTCTGAAATTGACTTAAATTCACTGTTACAGAATAATTTAAATTTAAAATACTTTCTTTGCTTTTTAAATTTTTAAAATTTATTTATTTTTTTTTAGAGACAGGGTCTTGCTCTGCTGCCTGGGCTGGAGTGCAGTGATGGGAGGCTCACTGTAGCCTTGAATTCCTGAGCTCAAGCGATCCTCCTGACTCAGCCTCTTGCATAGCTGGGACTATAGGTGTGCACCTGCCCAGCTAATTTTTCTCATTTTTTGTGGAGACAGGGTCTTGCTATATTGCTGAGGCTGGTCTTGAACTCCTAGCCTCAAGCAGTCCTGCTCACTTGGTCCCTAAAGTGCTTGGATTTCAGGCATAAGCTACCAAGCCTGGCTCTTTTCTTTCTTAGTGAGAGATATATATATGTTAATGTATATATTTCTTATAAAATATTTGAAAATTTTATGGATAGTGGTAAAGGAAAAGAAACAGCCATCACCCTCCTAAACCCTGTGATATTTCAGTGAATAGTCTTTCAGACTTCTTTTCTGTGCTAGTGTTATCGAACCTTGCATTTGTGTGTGTAGCTCTTAAATGCTTTTGTCACTTGATTATATTAATAGTTGTAAACCTGATTCATGGTGTTAGAGGCTACACAGAAGTGTGTGGCAACTTCTGGACTTGACCATGACACTCAGTCTTTGGTGGGCTGATGACTGCCAACTGGCAATCCAGAGGGCTCATTTAAAGCAGAACTCTACAGATTCCCCAGGAAACTCTTTCTTTAAGTTGCTTCAGGACACAGGACCTCAGGAGTTTGGCTGAGATTCAAAGTACTAAATAACTTGTTCTGATCCACAGCTACCAACTGGCCCATCCAACAGGACACCTCAGCTGAAAGTTGTAGAAGTCAAGCCTGATATGTTTCCTCCATATAAGTACAGCTGCACTGTCACACTGGTAAGTGTGCAGCCAGGAGATGGGTTGACATGGGGTGGTTTTGATTTTGTGGTTGAGGGTGAGTAAGAAGCTGAGGGGAGAAGGGAGGTGGTAGCTGGGAGTGAGAACAGGGTCAGTATAGATTATCGATGCTGAATATCCTATCCCCGATACAAAAGATAGCTACTGGGTGAATCTGCTAGGTTGTTTTGATTTTTTTTCCCCCCAGGTGACATTTATAACGTGTAGGCCAGCTAAGATTAGTGTATTTTTATTGAGAGTTGTCAGAGATAAAAATTTAGTCCAGATTTAGCATTCAATAGTCTTTGAGCCTTTTAGCCTGGAAAGTGTATTCCACAGATAAGTTTACGCAATGTTGCATTTTACTCACTAAAACAGAGTCACATTTAATATAAGATCTTTTTTCTTTTTCTTTTTTTTCCTTGGGTAGGATCTTACTATATCGCTCAGGCTGGTCTTGAACTCCTGGACTCAAGTGATCCTCCTACCTCAGTCTCAGCTGGGATTATAGGTGTGAGCTGCCCTAGCATCTTGAAGGGTTTGAGAAGTACTTTAGTAAAGCAACTTACTTTGTTTAGCCTAGCATTCCCCACAAGGGTTTTTGCACCCCTCCTCTTTTATTTTTAATGTAACACATTTTAACATTCCAATCAATGAATGTGTGACTTTGAGAGTCATCCTTTGCAGGGTAAGGAGCCCAGAACAGTGGAATAAATACTAGACAGTGAAAGTCCAAAAATAGTACTGGCTTTGCCGCTAGCATGCCATATGCCCCTGGGCAAGGCTTTTGCCTTCTCTGGTCTTCAGTTTCACCGTCTATAAAATGTTGCATTGGTTTGGATATCTTTGGGGCTTATGTTGTTCTTTACATTCTCTAATTCTGTTGATTCTTAAATTATCAGCCAGCAAGATATCTTTTGGCAATTTCTCTGGCTGATTTGATTAAGATGAACAGATTTTGAGAGAGCAGCTAGATTTTTAAAAATTCTAACCTTATAATGGGCAGACAGGTTCAGAAAGGGTCATTCATTCATTCAAAAAAATATTTGTGGAGTACCTATCATATGTCAAGCTCTGTGCTGGGGATTAACTGGTGAACAAGATAGCACAGTAGGGAGAGTTAATTCCTAGCCTGGCCTGATCCCTAAGGAGAATGTACCTCTTATCCTGGGGATTTGCTCGGGTTTCTTTTTCCAGTGACCTAATTATAATCAATACCTTCTCCATGCCCTACATTCTGTTGCTCTCCACTGCTTTTGGCTACAGGAGGCCACTAGATTTACCATCTTGTGGGAATTGCCCAGGACCTCTCTTTGGCTGATTAGACCGTAACTTACCATAGGAGCTTAGATGCTTGAGTTTTGACCTTAAATAGTCCGGAAGTCAGTTTGTCTTTAGGCAGGGCTTGAAATCTTTAGTTCACCCAGTATCTAGTACTCCTTGTTCACATAGACCTGCTTTACTTTGCCAACTGCCTGCATCCTGAAGGTGTTTGAATTCCAGACCCTTGAGAGTCACCTCTCTTGTTTCACAGACAGGGAAGGACTGGGTTTGCCGAAATTATACAGCCTGTATTAAATTTAAAAGCATTAGTGCAGAAAAGGGATCTTGCTTCAAGGCTCTTTATAAGTTAGGCTAAATCTGACTTGGAATTGCCATTCTTTCCTGATTTACTAGCAGCTGTTCATCTTGGTTCTGGACTCTGTATAGGTTTAACTTTTGTACAATTGAATGCTGGTCTTGCTTTTTTAGGATTTGGGCCTGGCCACATCAAGAGGCCGGGGAAAGTGCAAGAATCCGTCTTGTAGCTATGTCTACACCAACCGGCACAAACCTCGGATCTGCCCCAGCTGTGGTTTTAACCTTGCCAAAGACCGAACTGAGAAAACCTCCAAGGCTGTCGTGAGTTCCTTCCCCAAACATAACCTCTGGCCTTAGGTTGGGCTCCGTTAGCAAACCTGTTTTAGTAGAAGTGAAAGGATTTTTAAATACAGGATAGTCTTAGGTTATTAAGTATGAAATGTCCAGTTTCTGTAAGTACTAAGTTTGAAAGTTGATATCTCTGACATTTCACTTTGACATTTGTTTTATTTTTATTGTGAAGGTACATCCTCAGTCTTTCAAATGCACATTTGGGCTTATGATTATCTTTCAAAATTTTTTAGAGCAATTTTTGTGGAACCATGGATATGTCAAAAATTTGTGTTATTTTCAAATATGAGTTCCATCTTGAACCAATGCAACACAGACAGCTTGAAATATCAAGTGTCTGGAAAGGATGTGTCTAACACATGCACAGTACGTTGATGGTTTGAGAAGTTCCGTTCTTGAAAATGAACCACATGGACCATCAGAGACCAAGGTAGCTAATGATGAGCTGAAAGCTGTAGTGGAAGCGAATCCATCTCAACCTGTGTGTGAATTAATAGCAAGATTTGATGTTACTATTCCAACAATTTTGGACCATTTGAAACAAGTCAGCAAGGAAAAGAAGCTGGGTAGATGGGCTCTGCATGAATTAAACAAGTGTCAGCAGAGAAATTGTCTTGAAGCTTGCCTTTGCTGTCACATCATAAAGGCAAAACATTTCTACACCACATGTTTACGTGTTTTGAAAATGGATTTTTTTTGACAATCGCAAGCATCCAGCACAATGATTGGATAAAGATGAAGTGCCAAAACACAGTCTAAAACCGAATATTCATCTAAAAGAAACTAATAATATCTGTTTGGTAATCTAGTGCTGGTATTATCCACTACAGCTTCATGAAACCTGATCAATCAATTATGGCAGAAGTCTGCTGCAACCAGTTGGACAAAATGATAAAGATACTTGCGATTAAGCAGCCAAAATTGGTCAGTCGAGACAGTGCAATCCTCTTGAAAGACAACACTTGACCACATGTCACACAAACAACACTGCTCAAACTATAGATGCTGTTCTTGGAAACTCTCTGTCATCCACCGTATTCACCAGACCTCGCACCAACTGACTACCACTTCTTCCATGCTTTGGACCACTTGTTCCACGCTTTGGACCACTTCTTGTAAGGAAAAATAATCAATTCTCAACAAGTCATGGAAAATACCTTTTGCGATTTTATTACCACTTTTTCTCTAAGCTTCTTTGCTGCTGGCATAAACAAGCTACTGTTAAGATGGCAAAACTATGTCAACAGTTCAGGCACATACTTTGATTACTGCTTCTTGTTTGCGATATCAACTACACCTTTGATTCGAAATCGGACATTTCATATTTAATGAGTTAATATTTAGACCATCAGAACTGGAACCAGGCTGTAAGTTCCAAACCTGTGCAAGTGCCTTCCTCTCTCTGGGCCTCCTTGTCCCCATTGCCAAGCGGAGGTGCTTGACCAGGTACCTTGCTTGATCTCTAAGAATCAAGAGTTCATTCACTGAAGAGACTAGTAGCATAGGCCTTAAATAGGATTCAAAAGAAGAGAGGGGTGAGAGGGTTGCATCCTCTTGGCTCTGAGGCCTGGCGCAGGACCTGTAAGTTGATTTGTTCTTTGGGTAAATAGTTAGAGAATGCTTACCCCAAGACTTTGTAGATAAGATCGCCACTTTTCTCTGTTTCCCTGCAAAGCTTTTGGCTAATCACAAAGCTTTATTTCTAGCAGTCTTGGCAAACCTGCTCTCTGAAGTTGGACCAAGCTACTTAGATAGTAAAATACGTTTCATTTGGCTCCTTAGGGCTCTTTTAACAATTATTAATAGAACCAGGAAAAATGGGCATTTTCAGAGGTCCTCAGAATTTCCACACATGAGTATTTTAAAGTGAACAGAAAGTGACAGCATTTGAAGCAGCAAATGAAAAGACTAAAATGAGGGTAAGAAGAGAAATGTCACTGATCTGCCTTGTGGGGAGAGGGGTTGGCACACAGAACAGATCAGGATCTGAAATGGACCTTGACACTTGACAGATGGGCAGGATTTGGATGGAGGGGGAAGGCATGCCACACCTAAGGACAAGCATGAGCAAAAGTGAAGTGTTCCATTTGGCTGGAGGAGAAGGTGTGTGCGGGGCAGTGGTGGTAAGGAAAATAAGACCTGAGAAGCATGTTGGGACCACATCATGGCAGGTCTTGAATGCCATGCTGGGCAGTTTGTTCTTTAGTCAGTGGAGTCCCAATATCCTTGAGCCAGGAAGAGGTCTGGAGGAAGGTTATTTCAGGAGGGAGACTTATTGGGGGGCGGGGGGGCAATTATTGGGTATCTCCTGCCAATTGATGTTAAATCCTACTCTTATTTATATTCCTGTGTCTTTGGCTAACTGAAAGCTGCCCACATATTCAGACCTTCTCTTATCGTCAGACATTCCCTCACCCTCTAATCTCCTAAAGCTTGGAGAAGTAAAGTGTATGTTACTGTTTTCCACAAAACTGGTCAAAAACGCAGGAGTCCTTGTGTGTATTGCCCTTTGGAGCCCCCTGGTGACCAAACATTTCCTATGCAGTTTGTCTCCAGCTGTTGTAATTAAGACCACAACATCTCTGAGCTGGAATAGTCTTCATTCTTTTCTGGCTCAGAGGCAAAGGGTATGTTCCTGCTAAGTGGTCTTCTAGCTCATGGTTCAGCATAGTCACGGCTGGGAACACAAGCTTCCCAGGGCAGCTCATTCTAGTATCAGCTCTTCTGCAGCCATTCATTCATTCATCTAGCATATATTGAATGCCTATTATGGGCCAGGCTTTCAGAGATGAAGACATAGCCCCTTCCCTTAAGGAACTTATAGTCTAGTGGGGGAGAAAGATAAGTAACTTAATTGTTATAGAGAGACAAAAGTTGTCACAGGTATGCACAGTTAATGAAAAGCTCCTCATTATTAAGTGTCTTTGTCCATTTTATGTTGTAATAAAAGTGTATCTGAGGCTGGGCAATTTATAAAGAAAAGAGGTTTAAAGAAGATGACACCAGCATCTGCTTTCTGAGAGGGCCTCAGGCTGCTTCCACTCATGGTGGAAGGTGAAGGGGCTCTGTCTTGTGCAGAGATTACATGGCAAGAGTGGAAGTGAGGGTTGGGGGAGGTCCAGGCTCTCTTTAACAACCAGCTCTCAGGTGCTAATAAAGTGAAAACTCACCACTCCTCAGGGCATTAATCTGTTCCTGAGGGAATCTGCCCCTGTGACCCAAACAACTCCCATTAGGCCCCACCTCCAACACTGGGGACCAAATTGCAACATGAGATTTGGAGGGGACACACATCCAAACTATAGCATTAAGCAATTAACTTCTACAAAGCAGTTTATAATATGTCCAGCAAATATTTGTCAGCATCTTTTGTATGCCCCTGGCCTCGTGCTGGTATTGGGAATCAGTAAATAAGCAGGCGCTCTATCCTTACTGAAGAGGGAGGACAGTGGTTTGACAGCTGTTAGACAATGAATTCTGCAGTAAAGTTGTGCTCTCAGGGAACACAAAGGAGGGAGTGATTTATGCTACATTGGTAAAAAGGATCAGGGAGGAGCCTCCATTGAAGAGGCCTCCTTGAGAAGGACATGTTTTTAACAAGTATTTGAGAACATTGTTCCTGGAAGTCTCTGACTAGCGTATAAAATTCCCTTGTATCCTGAAGAAGTAAAGACAAATATTTAGACAGTGCAGATAAGTATTTATGTATCAGAACTACCATTCAGAGATTTCATTGCATCACAAGCATTATGCTAAGTGTTTTACTTGCAATAGCTCTCTTAATCTCATTTCTAGCAGATTACTAGTATTTTTATGCCCCATTTCACAGATGAGGAAATTGAGGCTCAGAAAGATTAAGTAAATTGCCTTAGGTATCCCATGTAGAGTGTTAAGTGGCATATCCAGCACTAAAATCCAGGTCTGTTATCCTCCAGATCCTATATGAATGGGAGCTAACTATTGAATCCATTACCAAGAGGTGTATATAATTCTCTCATTTTACTGGTACAGGTTGAGTATCCTTATCTAGAATGCTTGAGACCAGAAGTGTTTGGGATTTTGGATTTTTTTCACATTTTGGAATATTTGCCAAATACATACCAACTGAGCATCCCTAATCCAAAAAATCTAAAATATGAAATGCTGCAATGACTGTGTCCCTGGAGTGTCATGTCAGTGCTGAGAAAATTGGATTTTGGAGCATTTCAGATTTTCAGATTAGGGCTGCTGAACCTGTAAAGAACTGAGCCCCAGAGAGAGAAAGCAGTAGCTTTTAGTCACACAGAGTTATTAACTGAGTCAGTTAGGAACCCAGGTTTCTTACCTCTCAGTCATGAGCCCCATCACTCTTGTACTCACAGACTTTTCATTATTTTAGCCCGAGGCTGGCACTTTCTGCCCTGGGTACTTGTTGATCAATCCACTCTCTTGCCAGGAGGCAAGCTCACCACTCCCAGATGTGCTGAATGCCACAGAGCCCCTGAGTGTGGCTCAGAAGGAGATCCAGCGCCAGTCCACGCTGCAGCTGCTGCGCAAAGTCTTGCAGATTCCTGAGAGTGAGTCAGAGCTGGCCGAGGTCTTTGCCTTGATTCATGAACTCAACAGCTCTCGACTTATCCTGTCCAACGTGAGTGAGGAGACGGTGACCATCGAGCAGACGTCTTGGTCGAATTATTATGAGTCTCCGTCCACGCAGTGCCTTCTCTGTAGCAGCCCATTATTCAAAGGGGGACAAAAGTAAGCACCCTTTAACTCTGTCCCCTAGCTGTCCCTTAGACAACTGTAAAGCTATAACCTGTGAAGATGTTTTATTCTCTGCTTTTCTTAGGCTTCCTTTACCTCTCCAATTGCTAAAAGTTAAATGATAATAATCAGTAATTGTCGTTTCTATTGAAAGGCCTGAAAGTTACCACCAGCTTATGATTTAGTTTATATCCAACTACCTAGCATAATGTTTGGGTTTGGAAGTTCAGTGAGATTGGTTAAATTATGTCATAAATTCAGAGTTATTTGCCTGTTGCATTAAAATCTTGAGAATTTTGCCATTGATCAGTGAGCCCTAGAACTGCATAAAGAGGTTGATTTCCCTTCTGTTTTTTGTTGGTGTTGTTTTCGGTACCAGCTCCCTGGCTGGGCCTCAGGAATGCTGGCTGCTCACAGCAAGCCGGCTGCAGACAGTGACTGCCCAGGTGAAGATGTGTCTGAACCCCCACTGTCTAGCCCTGCACAGCTTCATGGACATCTACACAGGTCAGTGTCAACCTTTTCTTTCCTCAGAGCACCCCAAAGCAGGCTTGAGAATTGCCTCCATGGGTCAGATCTCTGCTCCTTTGAGCATTGGACTCTGTCTCAGATAGGGCTTCTGAGGAAGAGAGGACCTTCCTCCTGGATGTCCCAGCCCAGGAAATGACATTTATCTCTCAGTGTTAGCACTTTTATCTGAGACCTTTAAAACAAAGTTAATTTTTAAAATTTTTTATTTATTGATTGATTGATAGAGATAGGATCTCGCTCTGTAACCCAGGCTGGATTACAGTGGCATCATCACAGCTCACTGCAGCCTCATCTTCCTGGGATCAAGTGATCCTCCTGCCTCAGCCTCCCAAGTAGCTGGGACTGCAGGTGTGTGCCATCATTTGTGGCTAATTTTTTTTTTTTTTTGGTAGAGATGGGATCTTACTGTGTTTCCCAGGCTGGTCTCAAACTCCTGGACTCAAGCTATCCTTCTACCTTGGCCTCCCAAAGTGCTGGGATTACAGGCATGAGCCACCATACCATACCTGGGCTATAATTTATTTTAAAATTTACCTATATAGTAAAATTTACTTTGTTGTTCAATTCTGTGAGTTCTGACACATGCACCAAGTTGTGTAACTGCCACCACAATCAATACATAGAACAGTTCCATTGCCCCAAAACACTCTCTCGTACTATTGTTTTGTAGTTAAACCCACCCCTCCTGCCTAACATCTGGTAGCCATTTGATCTCTTTTTTATCCCTATAGTTTTCTCTTTTCCAGAGTGTCATGTAAATGCAATAATAGTATATAACCTCTTGAGTCTGACTTCTTTCAGTAAGCATAATCCTTTGAGATTCATCCATGTTGTTATGTTTATCATTGGTTTGTTCCTTTTTGTTGAGTAGCTTTTCATCGTGTGGCTGTACGGAAGTGTTACTCTTTTTATTAGGGGAGAGAAGAAATCTCATATTTTATTATTAATTTTTTTTATTTAATGATGTGTTATGGACAACTTTGTGTCAGAACAATTATGTCCACTTTATTTTTTTAACAACTTTGGTCAGTTTAGCAACCACTTTATTCCTTTTAATGATAACTAGTTTTCCATTTTATGAATGCACCATAATTTAATTAACTGTACTCCTATTGGTGGGCATTTAGTTTGTTTTTTAAGAGATAGGGTCTCACTACTTTTCCCAGGCTGGTCTTGAACTGCCGGGCTCAGGCAATCCTCCCATGTAACTGGAACTACAGGCATGCACCACCTGGCTAGTTTGTGTTCTAGGTTTTGCCATTGTGTATGATGTTACATGGATTACCTTATTAAGCCTCTTTTTAACCTACAGGTCTCTTTAATGTGGGAAACAAGCTGCTAGTAAGCTTGGACTTGCTTTTTGCAATCAGAAACCAGATCAAGTTGGGAGAGGACCCCAGGGTATCTGTCAGTGTTGTTCTGAAGTCGGTACAGGAGCAGACAGGTAAAGATTGTCTTCCTCTCTTTTCCAAGGTTAGGCCTAAGCTCCCTGGGAATTTTCAGTGATGGACTTTGGTTGAAAAAGTCATTTTGGAGAAGAGTCTGATGTTTTGAAAAGGAGGTATTCTTGACTTCCTAATGCATGCTTCCTTTTGAATTTTTATAATTGCCGAAGTAGCTTTGGAAAGCATGAGTCTTTCCGTGTATCCAGGGACCCATAGCAAAGGATTATACTTGACTTCAGAAGCACATCATTTAGTCATAGGTAGATGTAGCCCCACTCACTGCATGTCAGACTCATTCTGAATCCACAGCTCCTGGCTGTCTGCTGCCAGTCCCCAGGTTTGTGCTGAGACCTGAGTGTGGGCCCTGCCTCCTTATTATCTAGAAATTTTTTCCCCTTGCTCTCTCTACTTCTGTTTGTGCTTTTCCCACCCCATTCCTACAGGCTTCAGTCTCCTTGTACCTTGCTTGCTGTGAGGACAGATAGAATAGAACAGAGGTGCTAGAATCACACAGGCCTGAGTCTTGGCTCTACCACTTAGTAGCAGTGTGATCTTCCGCAAATTATTCTCTGTGCCTCTGTTTCTCCAGTTATAAAATGGGGATAGTAGTAGCTTCTGATTCATAAAGAATTAAATTCATATGAGAATTAAATAGGTATTCAACACTCTCAGCACAGCATCTAATACCTAGTAGATACTTAGTACAAGGCAGGTATGACTCTGATTAGAATTGCCCGTCTGAGCACTGGAAAGCCAGGTGCCTGACCCTTGGAGTAGTTAGTACTCTTGGGTGTTTTTGGAGGATAATGGGTCTTGCAGAATGGCTGTTCTTGTGGGCCACTGGCTCATCCCTAGTGGCTTCAGGGTCATTTTCTTTGACCTTCTCAGTGCTCTTGCTCTCTTTTCAGAGAAGACCCTGACCTCGGAGGAGCTGAATCAGCTGCAGGAGCTGCTGTGCAATGGTTATTGGGCTTTTGAGTGCCTCACTGTCCGAGACTACAACGACATGATCTGTGGTATCTGTGGTGTGGCCCCCAAAGTGGAAATGGCTCAGAGGAGTGAAGAGAATGTGCTGGCACTGAAGAGTGTGGAGGTGAGTGTCTCTCAGCCACTATGGGTGACCTTCAGAACTCTCATCTCATTGTGGCAGACACCTTCCTGCATGTTATCTCCAGGGGTAGATAGCTCCAGTACTATCCAGGTAAGGCGAGTGGCTTTTTCCTACCATAGCCCAGGGTTTCATCTAAGAAAAGCCAGGCAGAGATAGAGGCATTTGCTTATTCAGTTACTTATTCAACAAACGTATTGCACATGAATTAAATACACTTTTTAGATACCTGGGAGATAGCAGTAAAAAAACCCCAAAGTTTCTCTCCTTATGGAACTCACATTCTGGTTTAGGGGAGACAGGAAACAAATATCTGTCAGGGAGTAATGAGTGCTGTGAAGCACAGTAAAGCTGGGTGAGGAGAAGAAAGCAGGGTGGTGGAAAGGGGCGTTCCTGTTTTATAGAGGGCAGTCGGGGGAGTTCTCTCACACAGTGGCATTTGAGTAGAGAGCTGAAGCCCATATAGCTTTGGGGAGGAACAATCCAGACACATTGAGCAGCAAGAACAGGCTCTGAGGCAGACTTGCTAGGCATGATTGAGGAATAGCAAGGAGACCAGTGTGGTGGGGACTGGTAGGATGTGTTAGGTCCGGAGGCTGCGGGGAGGCTGGACCCTTTGTAGGGTCCCATGGTTCATTTTAAGTACTTAGGCAGAGCAAAATGGGGTTGGAGGAAAAGAGTGACCTGAGCTGACTTAGGTTCTAAACTAAAAAGTTTTCACACAAAGATAACAGCCAAATAAAGATGGCTTCATGGATTAATTATAGCAAATATCCAAGAAATGTAAGATTCTAATCATAAGAGAAGAATAGCAAAAGTGAGTATATTTCCCCAATTCATTGTCTTAAGGCCATAGAACTTGAAAACAAAACCAGACATTTAATATAACAGAATAAATTGGGGCTAGTTGTACTAATGAATATAGATGCCAAAGTCCTGAATTAGGATAATAGCAAATCAAACCTAATAATGAGTAAAGTAATACATCATGACCAAGTTTATCCTAGGAAAGCAAGGTTGTTTCAACAGTAGGAAATACGTTAATGTAATTCACTGCTTAACAGATTAGAGGAGAAAACCTATATGATTACTTCATTAGGTATAAAAAAGAAAAGGCCTTAAATATGATTCATTACCCATTTATGATAAAACTCTTACAAACTGAGAATAGTAGGGAATCTTCCTTAACCTTCTATAGAGTTAAAAAAAAAAATCCATGATCATGCCCAGAGGTCTGGTCTGCACTCTGCAGGCCTGGAGTGCCCTTTGTATATGCTAGTAGTCACACAGGTGTGTAAGGTTTTTGCCTCTGAACTCTGTCACAGTGAACAAGAGGACTGGGATGTGAAGTGACTGTAAGGCACTGGGCCTGCATCTCATGTGCTCACTGCTGGGGCAGGTGTGAACCTCTAAAGAAATGCTTTCATGTATATTGGCATGGCCAGCTAGACGTATTAGGGGTTTAATGTGCAGTCCTGTCTTTTCTTCCCAATTAACAAACAAAAAAAACCTTTTGTGTGTTATCTCACCAAGAGGCTATTTCTAGACTTGTTCACATCTGCTTACCTAATGGTCATATTAATAATGCAGCTAAGATTAATTGAGCATTTTACTACTTATACCACCACGTTCTTACTCTGTGCTCAGTGCTTTACTGTGTGATTAATTCTCACCACAACCCTGTGAGATTTTCGTAGATAGGCACTGAGGCCCAGGGGGCTTGCCCAAGCCCCACCTAGGAAGGGGTGGAGCTGAGATTGACTTTGCTTGGTCTGGCTGGCTGACTCCAGAGCCTGTGCTCTGAAGCACTGCCATGCTCACCAGCACTTCCTGGGACTCCAAGCTCTGGTTTTTCCAATCACATCTGGCCATAGTGAGTTTATGGTTTCCAGAATAGAGACAGAGGCCTGCCTTCCTGCAAAGGTCACATTTCCTAGTCCTGCTGGGCACCTGACTTGTCCCAATCAAGGCTGCTCTGTCACAGGGTAGAGTTAGCGTTCTATTCACTCTTTTACATATTCTCTTCTCTTCTCTGGTACTGGGGACTTCTTTCTTACAGACTCGGACTTTATTTTCTTTTCTTTTGTGTGTGGAGAGCGATGTGGTGCATGTGCGGGGAGGGGCATCCTAAAGTCTATGAACTGAAACAGGAAGTTACTGAACAAAATTTAACTGTGCTGTTGTCCATGGGAAGACTTGTGGGCCTCTCCCCTCGGGGGCCATAGAGAGAAGGCCCCTCCGGTCAGTTTGTACGCTCAGATGGCATTTCCTGTCCCCTTGCTCCATGTGGAGAGGATGGGCTCAGTGGCCCTGTTTCCTCAGGTGTGCCATTTACTCACAGCATGGACTAAGCCCCCTGTGAGGCGGAGAACAAGGAGGAATGAGGTGCAGGGAGATGGCTTTTTGGGGAGTGGTGGTTCTCAGACTTTAGTGGGCATGAGAATGACATAGGGCAGCAATTCTCACACTTTTTAAAGTGGAGGGCTTGTTGAGCCCTACTCACAGTGTTTCTGACTCAGAAGGTTTTTTTTTTTTATTTCTCGCAACTAGCTGCGTTCTTCATCAACACACAAGCCAAGTGATATACCGCTAAGAGTTGTATGACTGGGAAGGTCTAGAGGGGAGGCCAAGAATTAGCATTCTAATAAGTTTTCATGTGATGCTCAGGCTGCTTGCCCAGGGACCACCCTTTGAGAACCATTTACCTAGGAAAACTTTCTAAAATGCAAAATTAGGAATTTAGTTCATACAGATTTAGATGTGGCCCAGGTGTTTGGCTAATTTTTATTTTTTTAAATTTAAAAAAAAAAAATTTATTTTTTTTAGAGATGGGGTCTCACTGTGTTGCTCAAGGCTGGTCTTGAACTCCTGGCCTCAAGCAATCTTCCTGCCTCAGCCTCCCAAAGTGCTAGGATTACAGGTGTGAGCCACTGTACCCCAGCCTACATTTCCTAGAAGTAAGCCATATGGCTCTGATCAAGGTAGTAGGCTCAGGGTCACATGTTGAGGTCCATATAAGAGAACATTGCAAGAAGAAAAATCAAATAACACAGTGCTAGATGCCAATAATAGATAAGTCAACACTTCTTCAGGTAGAGGAAATAGCTGTGATGACAAGATCTGGGGGTACTTTCCAGAGGAGGTGAGGAATCTACAGGGCCTTGGAAAACAGCTGGAATTTCACTAAATAGAATTCTGATTATTCTTGCCAGCCACTTACAGGGAGTAATGACTTGGGCTTTTGAACTAGACTAGAACCTCATTCTTGATCTGTCCCTTATTCTGGTAATCTCGCCTCAGACATCTCCCAGAGTTGTTTTTTGGCAGTGAATTAGAAAATATCTGGCACATAACAGGTACTCAGATGGTAGCTCCCCTTTGTTTGCAAGACTGGGCAAATGACATGAATAAAGGTGTACAGGCAGAAGGGACTGAGGAGCTACTCAAGTCTGGGAGAGTACTGTGGTGTGGGAGAAAGAAACGTGGCCAAAGGGCAGTTGGGTACAAAGTTGTCAAATTCAGGGGCACCCTCAGCGGTGCATGACCATCAGACTCTTTCCGTTTGCTGAGCCTTGCTTTCCCTGTGTGTGTAATGCAGGGGTAAAGACTATTGTGTTGTTAATATTCTGTGCCTCCTGCATTTGACCTTCTTTATCCTGACCTTTTAGTTCACCTGGCCTGAATTCTTGGGCTCTAGTGAGGTAAACGTGGAGGACTTTTGGGCCACGATGGAAACAGAGGTGATTGAGCAGGTGGCGTTTCCTGCCAGCATCCCTATCACCAAGTTCGATGCCTCTGTTATTGCCCCTTTCTTCCCACCACTCATGAGAGGAGCTGTGGTCGTCAACACCGAGAAAGACAAAAACCTGGATGTGCAGCCAGTACCTGGTAAGGCCACCTGTTGGCTGACTGGGGTCAGGGAAGGGCTCAGCCAAGAGTCTGGGACACTGTCTGCATCAAGACAGGCACACCTAGAGGACTTCTAGAAAGATAACAGCCTGTGACAAAATCCCGTAGAGGGACACACAGCTCGCTGTTAGCCTGGGATGCACTTGATATGCTAAGTAGGGAAATCCTGCAAAAAGTGCTTGATAAGGCTCCAACCACAGAGATTTTCATTGACAAAGAGTAGGGGAACACCAAGGAATTTGCCCTCAAAATGGGTCTAACAGATGGTTTTGCAGATGGTTTTTGTGTTATACACTGAGAAGCCCTGGACTGGCTGTTAGGAGCATAGTTTTCTAATACCTTGAGTTTGATTCCCAGCTATGCCACTTAGTAGCTGTGTGATGACTAATGGAAAATCCCTTCATTGCCCTGAGCCTCTGTTACTTCATTAGCAACGAGGGCATGATAGTGATCACCCACCTCCTATGTGGTGGTGAAGATTAAGTGAGCTAATACAAGTAGAGTAAGAGCCTTCTACCTTTTCTTAAAAAATGTAACTCACAGTAAGAAATATGTTTTGCATCATGACCCAGAATGACATCCATATATATGCATGTGTGTATCTATAACTGAAACAACTTCCACAAAACAGTACTTTTCTTTACCAAGTGCAATATACCTTATTTTCTGTTTTATTTTATTTTAAAAATTCTGAATATGACCTGCTAAATTGACTTCATAAGTACTTAATGTGTTGTAATTCACTGGTTCTCAATTGGTGCTTCCCAACATGAGATATTGAGGTCCCACCTCCTATTCGCTACGTTAAGGCGCCCACATAGTTCTCTCGATTTAGTCAGATTCAGGAGCATAGTGCATAGAGAGAGCATTTTTAAAATGGGAGCACTTGCTGCTCTTATTGTTGCAGCGTGATAAGCATCTGAGATCTTGGTTCTGAGAAACCTTAGAAGAATCTGGATTAAAAGCTGACTCATTTTAAGGTTCTTTGCAGTGGCTGTCTGCAGGATGTCTCACTGAGATGTTCCAGGGCAGAAGGCCAGTTCTGAGAGACCAAGTATCTGCAGAAGTCATAGACCTGCCTTGAGTCCCTCCTCTGCCAGCTCCCAGGGTAGGGCTCAGTGCAGCCTACCCCATTCTCATCCTCACGTGTCAGGGCCTACCAAACACCGCCCCCATCGGCCCTGTTTCTCTTGCAGGCAGTGGCAGCGCCCTGGTGAGGCTGCTCCAGGAGGGCACCTGCAAGCTTGAAGAGATCGGCTCCTACAGTGAGGAGGAGCTGCGGCACCTGCTGACGCGGTGCGGCATCCCCTTTTGGCCGGAAGACTCCAAGGTGAGTACGGCACGGCGGTGGTGGAGATTGGGCTTTGGGAACAGGACGGTGCGTCTGCTTTTCTGGGCAGGGATGTGCATACCTGTGACTGGCCACCTGCCAGAGGGTGCTGGCAGTCAGACCTAGGAGGTGATCAGCAGCCAGATCGTGACATGCACGTGAGGCCTGGTCTCTGGTCGGCTCCTCCTGTGGAAGGCGGGCTAGACACTGTCACTGTGTGTGACCTTGGGACTACCTTATTTTATTTTGAGCTTTGTTTTCCTCGTTTGGGCTAATGGAAAATACCAACCTCATGAGGGGGTATAGGGAGTGCACTTTACACAGAGTCTGGTTATCACCTGTCTAAGCTCTTAGGAAGTGGCTGCTGTTACATACAGAGTGTGTATGTGTATATGTGTTTTATCCATACATTATTTACTTTCCCTCATATTTCTGTGCTGTTGAAAATATCATGCTTCCTTTGAGTTGAGATTCAAATCTTCCTCTTTGAAGATTTCTCTACCATATAAACAGTAAAAGGACTTAGGCCACAGAGTCTGGCAGCTTGACCAATCTGGCTGGCCATGTCTGTGACCTTATGCTTCTGGGGCATCTAGTTGCCCACCTATACCTAGAAAGGTTGGGCTGGTGAGGCTCCAAGGCCCTGTCTGGCCCTGGCAGTTTCTTCTTTTGCTTTGGGTGTTGAAGTGAGCAGTTGATGCTGAACACCAGACCTGGTCCCTTAGCATTCACCCCCGTGTTTTTAATCTTGTCCTTCCATCCCAGGACCAGCTCTGCTTCTCTTTATTGGCCCTCTACAAATCTGTACAGAATGGAGCCAGAGCTAGACAGCCCTCACCTCATTTCACAGGCGGTAAAATCTACAAGGTGTGCCCCCATCAGGTAAAAGGATAACGGGGGAACTTGGGGTGAATTTGGTAATGTCAGACTGCCCACACAGAGAATCTGATTGATCCAGGTCGTTCTTCGGGTGTTAGACTTAGGTTGCTGAGCAGCCTATGGGAGTGGCTGCCCATAGGTCGGGTGCCACTCATTGGGCAAAGGAAGAGAGCCTGAGTCTTTCATCAGTGAGTGTTTATTAAGCACCCTACCCTGTGCTGGGCCCTGCATCAGCCGTGAAGGGTACAAAGGTGAGCAACAAAGATGTCATTCTTCCCTAGTTAACCTCATACTTCAGCGGGGAAATAAGGTTACCACAGCTTGTGACGGTAGCTCTGAAGGAACCAGATAAGGGCCTGAGATAGAAAGTAAGAGGGAGGAAACTGCTGTCCAGGAGGTAGCCAGAGAAGTCTGTGACCTGAAGGACAGGGAACAGTCCCAGTTGTGAGCTGAGGAAGGAGTGACTGCTGAGGCCCTGAGTGGGGAAGCATAGTGAGCCAGGAGGAGAGAGGTTGGGGCTCCCCAGAGGCCAGATCATGTAGAGTTTTCTAGACCAAAGTAACAGTTTGGATTTTATTCTGAGAGTGATGAGGGACCTTTTGGACAGTTTCGAATGGGGGTGGTGACATGGTCTGATTTTGGTTTTAGGAAGATCACTCCACATTTCTGTGGAAGGGTGTGGACAGTGTGGCACTGGGTTAGCTCTGGGACAGATTGTGTACTCGATGACAGAGTGGGCCCAGGAAGGCTATACTGGGACAGAAAACCCACTTAAGTACCAGTGGCTTAGGCGTGGCAGAGCCTTCAGTTTGCTGAAGTGTGTGAGTCAGCAGAATGAGCCAGCTGTAGAAAAAGAATCAGGTTATCAGCTGTAACAGAAGCTGTGTCTGAGGGAGGTGCTTGATGCCTCTACCTGGGGCAGATCAAAGCCTGCTTGAGAGGATTCATATACCTGGGGATCATGATGAGGAGCCGTTGACAACACGGGTCTGAGAGCTATAGGTTTTGGGGCTGTGCTGGGAGTGGCATCACTTGGAGGTGACAGCAAAGTGGGTGTGAAGGCAGAATTCACCAGTGTACCCAGAGCTGTCCAGCAGTGGAAGGGTGCTGGGGGGCCCTGTCAGTGGGGTTGGTTACCATACCACTTCAGGGGTTCCCATCTGGGAAGCAAGCATACCAGGGGCTGGTGGAAAGTTTGCACAAAATACAGTTGCTTAGACCTCACTCCAGAGATCCTAATTCCTTATAGTTGGGTTGGGATCCAAGAATCTCCATTTTTAACCAGCTCTTAGCTGCTGGTGCTGTGTTAGTCTTGGGAACCAGTAGGTGATGCTTGGTGGGGTGATGTGGAGGGAGTGGGGTTTAGAGGAGACAGGCTGAGGTGCCTTTCAGCCTAAGTTGAAGACGGAATGTTTTAGCTCTTCTCTCAGGAGGGCAAGGATGAGATAGCAACTTCATTGGAGAACAGAAGTAGGAGGGGCGCAGAATGTCATGGGCTCTGACAGGATGGCCATGGCTTCAGTCATGAATCTGATTGTTCGTCTTCCTGGGAAGGAGTGAGCGAGGACTGTATACAGTCTGTCTGCAGATTGGCTGCTCATCCCTGCACTGCCCTTTCATCTCCCAGGTGGTCTGTGGCTCCAAGTATCTTGTGCGGGGCGAGAGTGCCCGAGACCACGTGGACCTGCTTGCTTCCTCCCGCCATTGGCCGCCTGTCTATGTGGTGGATATGGCCGCACCAGTGGCCCTGTGTGCTGACCTCTGCTACCCACAGCTGACCAACCAGATGTGGGGGAGGAACCAGGGCTGTTTCTCTAGCCCCATGGAGCCGCCTGTGGTGAGTTGTGTCTTGAGGAATGGAATAAATTCCTCAGGCTGACCATGTCTCACCCCTCTGGTTCTTTGGGGGGCCTCCTGGGTCTAGCATTCCTTTTTGCTCCACCAGTGTTTTGTCTTGATGCTTTGGAACCAGCATTTGCTCCGTAAATGTTTACTGACCAACCCGCACATATGTATGTATGAGGCCATGGCATGTTATATGTGCCCAGGGTATCCCAGACATATAGGTATCTATGTTAAAAAAAGGTTGCCTTTCAGATAAGCCTAGAAAATTGCAAGCTGACATGTTAAAGGCCCTATCCAGCTCTGGAGTACACAGTTTAATTCACCCTGTCTTAGATTTGGCCATGAATATACTGCATGGCATGCCACTTGTGATCTTGAGGCACAGTGGTTTAGAAAATACTGACTTATCCAACCCTCTCCTTTTATTAAAAGGGGTAACTAAGGCCCAGAGGGGGAAGTGGACTTGTCCAGAGTCACGTGGCAGTTTAGTGGCAGAGCCTTTGTCTCTCTGTCTTGGTACATTGTACCAGGCGCTATTTCTTACCAGAGGCACGTAGCCTTTGGCCTTTGCTGGAAGAGATGTTAGACTGATAATAGGAAGAAGGGAGGCGAGTGCCCTGGCTAGAATGCACTGTCAGAGGTGAAGACCTCTGGCGTTGCCTTGGAGGGGACATTGTTGTCATCACTCCCTGGGGCTCACTGACTCTGTGAACTTGTGCTAGGGTTCCAGAAAGGTGTCTTAACCTCAGTCAGAGCCAGATCCTTTTGTCCCCCCTGCATCCCCCAGCCTGAATTGACTCGGTGCAGTAATAGCAGCTCAAGTGATCCAACACCTGCTCTGAGAGGTGGCCACAGTTATTGTCCCTGTTCTCACATGAAAAGGAGGCACAGAGGAGGCGGGGAGGTGGCCTGGCCCAGGAGATACAAGTGCATGATGACACTAGGATTTAAACAGGGCTGGCAGAGCCCACAGAGTTCGTTCTCATCCACCACACAGGTTCTACCTTAGTCATTTCCTCTTGTCAAAGCGGCTTCCCATCTCTCTTCTAGAGCGTGTCCTGCCCAGAGCTCTTGGACCAGCATTATACCGTGGACATGACAGAAGCTGAGCACTCTGTCCAGCACCCTGTCACCAAGACTGCCACACGGCACATTGTTCACGCAGGACAGCCCAGCCCTGGTGACCCCAGTGCTGGGCACCACTCCTTGGCCCTGTGCCCTGAATTGGCACCCTACGCAGCCATCCTGGCCTCCCTCGTGGACAGCAAACCAAACAATGTCCGCCAGCGGCCCATTGCCTTTGACAATGCCACCCACTATTACCTCTATAACCGCCTCATGGACTTCCTCACCAGCCGTGAGATTGTTAACCGGCAAATCCACGACATCGTGCAGACCTGCCAGCCTGGCGAGGTGGTCATTCGCGACAACCTCTACCGCCTTGGGGTTGCTCAGATCAAGACAGAGACAGAGGAGGAGGGTGAGGAAGAGGAGGTGGCCGTGGTGACAGAATAAGCCAGGCTGTTGTACAGGGACTGCACTGTCTATTAAGCCATAGTAAGGCCCTTGCCTGAGGCACAGCTATCCAGGGGACCTACAGACATGGTCACCCATGGGGCCTGTGACTGCTGGGACTGACCAAAGAGCTTCCATTTCCTGAGCATGGTGGGGCCCAGAGTCCTTGGTTCTCCCCTCTGGGGATCAGGAGGGATACCGGGAAACTGCTTCCTGGTCCTGAGATAGCACTTGGGGGATGTGGGATGCTTAACGGAGGGACAGGAGGCTGAGGGGAAGGTGGTGGCTCCCCTGGGGACTGCTGCGGGTCCAGGTGGAAGTAGGGGTGGGCTAAGGCAAGAGCCCTGGCATGGGGCGGGAAGGCGGCTGGGGTCTCTTCCACCCTGCAGAACCCTGGTTTCAGCCCCACAGCCT
>CAUYRT010090077.1:0-28046 GCA_963574885.1 Lepilemur ruficaudatus | reverse complement strand
CAGAGAGTCAAGGCAGGTCTGTGTGACCCAGACAGCTTGAGGTGGTGACTAACATGTCTTTCAGGGCCAGTGGGCTGCCAGAAGGGCATTCTCACTCCACCCTGAGAATGCACAATGTCCTGTGTTGGGGAAATATGATTGAGGAATTAATGAAATGTGGCTCATAAGATCATTATTTTATTGTATCGCCCAATATTGCTATATTAAAGACAGAAACAGGAGTTTGCAGGGTTTTGCCTTGAAAGAATATGTGAACTCAATGGTTCACTTATCAGAGGCTGTTATCATGGGAGAGCTCTCAAATCTCTGGTAGGGATGCTTTCCAAGAGACTTTCTGGCTATCTCTCTGTGGGCCTTTCTGTGCCTTGAAAGGCAAGGCATGGTAAATATCTAGTCCACAAGATGGGAGCCGGAGATAATGAGTGTACTTTGCTCTGAGACATGCCTCTGTGTTATAAACAACCTGTTTGTAGAAAATCAGGCTTCCTGTTCACTCCCGACTGTCTGTTTACCTTTAAGTCCACAATAACTAAATCAAAGAAATATAGAGTCACTATACCTCTTTTCTTATACTTCTGTTAATTGATGACTACCTCTTAGAACTTAGAAGTTAGCCTTTGTTTGTTCACCTAGATAGAGATTTGTTAGTAGCCCTTTGAGAGGACTTTTGACCCTAACTCACTACCTGTGTAATCCTGCTCCCCTAGCAACTGCATTCCCTGATATGCAAATGTGTTTCCCTGACAACTAGTAATTGAGATCTGTGATTATAAAAACCTATGTGAATCTAACCATATTGCTGGACATTAACGGGGATATGCCTAGCCGTCAAAGTACCCCACTGATCTTGTTACATAAAACTATAAACTGTACTTTAGTCTCTGTGTATTATTTTATTCTTTCTATTTCTTATCAATTTTCTTATCCTCTGTGGTGACCCCTATCTGAGGGACTTGGCTCCTCAGGGAGGAGTAGCTGACCTCTTTGTGGGCCTGCCTCGCTGTGCGGTCTTCCCCCTCTCCCCCCGACAAGATTATTCATTCATGTTGTAGCATGTATCAGAATTTTCTTCCTTTTTGAAGCTGAATAATATTTTATTGTATGTATATACCACATTTTATTTTTTCAGTTTATCTGTCAATGGACGTGTGAGTTGTCTCCACCTTTTGGCTATTGCTAATAAAGCTGCTATGAACATTGATATGCAAGTATCTGTTCAAGTTCCTGCTTTCAATTCTTTTGGGTATATACCCAGATATAGACTTGCTAGATCATATGGTAATTTTGTGTTTAACATTTTGAGTCTCTGCCAGAGTTTTCCACAGTGACTGCACCATTTTGCATTCCCACCAGCAATACACAAGGGTTCCAATTTCTCTATATCCTCACCAACACTTATTTTCTGGTTTTTTCGACAGCAGCTATCCTAATGGGTGTGAAGTGTTATCTTAACTGTGATTTTGACTTGCAATTCCCTAATAATTAGTGATATTGGGCATTTTTCTAATATTTATAATTTAATGTTTAAAAACTTTTACATGCTTATCACTGTGGAATAGATTTATCACTTTAAAATTAGTAATGGCAAAAAAGTAGACATTTTACTAAGTTGTTTCCTGTTGTGTAATAACCATTTTATTTTTTAGGGAGGCAGCTTCTAACAATGAAACCATGGCAACAATTCTTCTTCAAAACTTGTTAATACAACTGGATGAACATTTGGGTCGTGTTTCCAAAGAGAAAAATCTACTCTTGATACACAATCTAAAAAGAATTAGAAAAGTCCTTCAGGTGAGAATGCATTCTACTTTTCCCAAATATTTGCATGTATGAGTCTTAAATTCAGTTTTAAAAAAGTCAAATATATACCCTTAAATTATTTTCAAACCAGATTTAAGAGGGTAAATCTGTATTCTCTTATCACTTAAAAATTTTGTGCTCAGTTTTATTACCCAATATTTGTTTTTCATGAACTTTTGAATATAAAATACACTATAACTGGGAGGGTGTGTGTATATGTGGAACTTGCATGTGGCTTGTTTCCTAGCTATGATCAAGTTCAATAACACCGGAACAAAGATTTAAAAGACAATAGCATCATGGCTTTCCCCCAGCCCTTCCTTGCCTTTGTGTCTTATATAACTATTTATTGTTCTCATTCATAAATGGAAGAAGCATCTTGGGTGTATGTATCCTTTTAGATTTGGTTCAAATCTTGCTTCTTTTAAAAGTGATTTTTGGTACTCTCTGCCCCTGTTCCAAAGGTTTACCCAGGCCAAGCCCATCTGTTTGTGTTTCCAAAGCACCCAGAACATATCTGTACCATGGCATTTAGTATATTCTACACATTATTTCCATTTCTGTGTGTTTGTCTTCTCCCAAACTATGGGCTCCTTGAGGCACAGACTTGAGTATTCAGCTTTGAATTTCCAGCACCCAACATAAGGCTGCACATAAGGAAGATGTGCAGTGTTTATTGATATTGATTAAGGGGATAAATGAATGAAGTGAATCAGGGCTCTAAAGAACTAAGGGCAGGCTAATAAGGAATTAAACCCAGAAGTGCTTAGGTAATAAAGTCTGAACATGGACTGCTGTAATATTTACTGAGTGCCTATACAATATATTAGATAACATGAAAAGTACATTGTGCCATTTCTCAGTGAGGCATTCTTAGAATCCCACACTTACAATGAGTACGTTTTTAAAAACTTTTACCTAGACTATAGTAGAAATGTGCTTGACATTACTACATTTGTGAAAGGGACATACATATTGTTTTTCCTATTGTTGTTTGGATTGTGCTGAGCCATCTTTGCCCTTGTAATTTCCTATAAATCTGCAAGACACTTACTAGAGTTAGTAAAATATTGTATTACCAACAAGATAGGATTTTTCACAGTGTACAGCAAACTGTCTCTTATGGGATAAGACTGTTAATGTTGGCCTCATTAGCTTGGTGCTCTAATCAATACACCTAAAACAAGGGTTGATATACTATGGCCCACGAGTCAAATGGCCACTGCCCATGTTCATGTGACCCATAACTAAGAATGGTTTTTACATTTTTAAGTGGTTGGAAAAGAATAAAAATACACGAATCATACAATGAAATTTAAAATACTATTTCTGACACATAAAATTGTAAGAAATTCAGATTTCTGTGTTTTGTTGGAACACAGCCATGCCCATTGGTTTATGCGTTGTCTATGGCTGCCTTTGCATTGCGATGGCAGAGTTGTGATAGAGCCTAAAATAAAAATGTGTGTATTCACATATGTTATACATACCATATTTATCTGGCCCTTTATAGGAAAGTTTGCTAATGACCCCTACCCTGTAAGCAAAGATCCTATAGTCACTTTGCTAGAGAGGCACAGGTGTGTCAATGGGTGATGCATGGTCTTTGGAACTGAGAAGATCTGGGTTAAAATCCTGACCCTCAAAATGTGGCTTTGGGTTAATCATTTAATCTTTCTGACCTGTAATCTTTTAATGTAAACTATGATGATTATTACTTACCTTTTGGAATTGTGAGGGAGACTGGAACTTTTATTCTGGCAAAAGTAAGCTTGCAATAAAGGGTTCTTGTTGTGGATAGGGAAAATAGCAGGATTGTCTTAGTGGAAATCAAGGGTAAGCATACAGCCCATCTTTTGTTCTGAGTAGGGGATAAGATTGGGAGGGGAGCTTCTCTTCAAGCCGGTTGCATCAGACGAATCTTGTTAAAACAGCACTTCTCTCTCACGACTTCACTGCTCGGGAACCTACCGTAGCTCCCAGTCACATTTCTACTCAAGCATAAACTTCTGCTTATGTCATTGGTCCTCCAGTATCTTTCCTCTCTGGACATCTCCCAACAAACTTCCTCAAGCTCCTCAACATCCCTGCCTCAATAAAATAGATCTGCTACTTGTCCCCAAACATGTGGAGCTCACTCTTGAATGACTCTGAGCCTTGTCCGTGATGGTCCAATGACCAGGAATCCTCCGCCACCCCTTTTCCTCCAATCCAGTGCCCATCCATCCCTAGAGAACTTGACTAGGTCCCAGTATGACCAAGAAACCTTCACCACATGCTTCAGCCTGTGTTCTCATCCTCCACAGACTACTGGCTACAAGATAAGTGGCATCACTCTGTGCACCTTTCATTTATGCTGGCTGTGTCCAACCAGATGACAAGGTCTCTGAGTATACAAGACTGACCTCTTTCCCTCCAGTACCCAATCCGGTTCTACTGAAAACTGGAAACTCAAAATACAATTTGGTTAATTAAGATATTTTGAGTTGAAAAAAAAATTTGCTCTTTCTTGTGCTCCTGTATATTTTGATTTATAAACTATACTTATTGGGTAGTTGTATTAATTAAGAACATAGTAGAAAACAGTGATAAAGAACATTGTCAACTATGGTTTTACACCTAAACAAACCTGCCTTTCATCTTTCTTTTTAACCTGTCATATTCCAACTGGGGTTTTTTTGGGTTCTTTTGGTAAAAAAAGATCCCCCTCTCCCTCAAAAAAAGAAAAGAAAAGAAAAGAAAAACATTCCTATCAAAAGACTATTGAAATTGGGCTTATCTGGTTTAACTGTTTTCACCCTCTGGGATTTTAAATATGAATCATCTTAATAATTATACCAGAAGGAACCAACAATATTGTACCTGGGGAACTAAGGGAGTATAAGACTTATTCTGGTTCTTTACAGAGCAGCTGAGTTCTCTGGTTTCAATATTTTAATTTACTATTTATATCACCTACTTCCAATAAGAATTTGGAAGGGCTTGTTATAAAAGACAAATAAAACAAAGCGACTTACTCGAGGGTAAATATCAGAAGCTCCAAAGTAGAAAAAGTGAGACCATTATTCAGCTAGCCTTGGCCCCTTTAAGGGAGGCAGACTCTGGTCAAGCCTGGGAACAAGGATTGCTCGAATCCTGGCTCTGCCACGTACCGGCAATTTTGCCTGGGGCTAGATACTTAAACACTCTGGTCTCAGTGTCCTCAGCGGTATAAGAGGAAATTATACTGACACCTACCCCACCAAAATGTTAGAAGCACTGAAAGAATTGTTTTTAAAGCATGTAGTAAGAACTATGTTAGGGTTTGCTAAAAATAAATATCTGCTCCAAATATTTCAAGAATGCTCTGTCCTATCTTTGGACTTTAAAAAAAATAATTTTATTTTTTAGAGTAGTTTGGGGTTTACAGAAATATTGAGCAAAAAGTGCAGAAAGTTCCCATATACTTCCTTCTGCCCCGCCTTCCCGGTTTCCGCCATTATTAACAGCTTGCCTTGGGGTAGTATCTTTGTTACAATTGTGAACCAATATTGGTACATTATTATTAACTTACAGTCTAAGACTATATTAGGGGTAGCTCTTTGTGTTGTACAGTTCCAGGGGCTTTGACAGATACTTACGCAATGCACCCACCGTTACAGCATCACACTTAAGAGTTTCACTGCCCTTAAGGTGTGCTGCCCTGCAACTGTTCTTCCCTCCCTCCCTTCCCACTGAACCCCTGGAAACTACTGATCTTCTTGCTCTCTATAGTTCTGCCTTGTGCAGAATGCCATGCAGCTGGAATCCTATGTGGCCCTTTCAGACTTGCTTCTTCCACTTGGCAGTACGCTTTTAAAGTTCCTGTGTGTCTCCTCGTGGCTTGATAGCTCATTTTCTTTTGCCACTGAATAATGTTCTCTTGTAAGGACATACCACAGCTTGTCTATTCATTTTTGGTAATTATGAAGAAAGCCGCTTTTAACATTCCTGTGCGGGTTTTTGCGTAGGCTTAAGTTTTCAACACATTTAGGTAAATACCTAAGAGGGTGATTTCAGGATCTTTGTTTTTGAGCTTTCTGTTGTAAACCTTTTATCCTTATTCACTTTCCTCCCTCAGATAGAGTGACTTAAAAAAATTAAAATGGTGTGTACTCATAATTTTAAAAAATTAAAGCAATACAGAAAAATGCAAAGAAGAAAGTGTGAAATCATGTAAAATCTACTGCCTAGAAATATACATATTAATATTTGATGAGCATCATTCCAGGCATCTCTCTCTACATGTGTATATGCAGATGGGAGGCAGGATTGCTGCTGCCGCTCTCTTGGGCATGCTCTCTGTCTCTCACACCCGCACACCAGGTACCCCCCGTATCTCTTACCTTACTTTATTTTTCTCCATACCTTTTATCAACCGCTGACCTCCTGTATGTCTACTTGTCACCTTGCCATTAGAAAGTGATCTCCATGAAGGGAGGGATTTTGTTTTATTTATTGCTATAACCCTGGTGCCTAGAGAGTGTGCCTAGATACATAGTAGATGCTCAATAAATAGTTTTTGAATAAATGAATAGCTATAGAGGAATACTTGAATCAAAAAAGAATCATGCTATATATGTTTTTTAAAATAAAATTTTATCATTTACTGAATAAAAATTATGAAAAGCATTAAGAGATAGGATATGTTTAATATTTCTTAAACTACATATTTTACTTTCAGGCAATTCTCTATTGACTCCATGCTATTAAATATGAGGAGAAATTAGCATTCATAAATTTGTTTCCACCTCTCATGCCCCCACACCCCAATTTTTGTCAGTTATATTATATTTTGTTAGTTATATTGTCATTCTGTTGTATAATTGCAATTCCACACAGTTCTTTACTTCTAAGTATACGTGGATTCAGTACTCATTACCGCTTCTTTTACCATTACTTCTCTGTTCCTGAGGTTTTAAATTTTGACTCATTCTGAATTGCCTAGATTACATCAAGTATTTTTTCAAGAAGGTGTCAATGGTGCTGTAATCTTTGAGAACTTTCATGCTTATGAATGTCTGGTACTTTAAAGAACTCCATGGCTGAGTGTAATGTTTTTGGGTTTCTCTTTCTTTCTGTCAACTACGTACAGACATTGAGCTATAGAGACTGGGGAACTGTTAGGCCAACCTGAGTTTTTTTGCTTGTAGTTAGGAGTGATATTGGAGCTACTTTACAGCCAAGACAGCATGAGCACCAACTAGTCAGAAAAGCTATGGGATCCAACAACTGGTTAGCTTTACTGATGCATACCCACTAAACATCAGCCCTGCTTATAGTGAAAATTCAAACAGAAGGGAATAGTGTGAAGAATGAAAGTCCTTCATGTCCTAAGAAACTTTTCTCTTCATTATTGCCTCAATTGTAATTTAGTGTGGGATGAATGGCATGTTCCATGACATCTTCTCTTCAGGGTAGCTGTAAATCTCGATAGCGCATGCCTCCTGAAATGTAGATGGTAAACTGGCTTCCAGTGCATTCCAGTTCCCTGGGTCGGCTGCAGCACAGCCGTCACTGGACCAGCTGGGAGAAGCATACATTCAAATGCCCAAAGCTTGTTCCTAGGACTTAGCTTTTCTGTCTGGGACATTCAGATGGTACCAATCGAGGGAAACATGGTATAGGAATTCAGCACCCATCTGCCTCTGCTAATATAAAACGTCAGAGAATTCTGGCTTTTGCTAGCTGTTGTTGCCATTCTATACCCAGATGTTACCATTATCTTTGAAGCCTCCTGTGTTTCCCCCGTAACTCCACTCTGCTCTCTCCCCACCCAGAGTGACCACTGATGCAAACTTTGCATTTATCAGTCTCTTCCTTTTTGTTATGGTTTTGCTACATATATTTGTATCCCTAAACAATATAATATCTAAGTTTGCAAGCTACCAAACCTTACATAAATGAGGTCACACTATATATTTCAGTAACTTGCTTTCTTCACTCAACGTCATACCAAGATTCATCCAGATCAATGTATTGATGTGTGTAGCAGAAGTTTATTAATTTTCATTTTTATGGAGTATTCCATTATGTGAATTATCACAAATTATCCATTTTTTTCTATTGATGGGCACTTGGGTTATTTATAGTATTTCTTTGCTAATTCTAACAATGTTGCTCCAAACATTCTCGCTTGCTTCCGTTGGCGCACACATATAAGAAGTTCTCTAGGACTGCGGTTCCCAACTGCCAGGCCACAGACAGGTACCAGCCTGTGGCCTGTTAGGAACTGGGCTGTACAGCAGGAGGTGAGTGGCGGGCATGCAATCAAAGCTTCCTCTGTATTTACAGCCAGTCTCCATCACTCACATCACCGCCTGAGCTCCACCTCCCTCCCACCTCCCCAACTCCTGGTCCATAGAAAAATTGTCTTCCATGAACCCAGTCCCTGGTGCCAAAAAGGTTGGGGACTGCTGCTCTGGGAGATACACCTAGCAGTATAAGTGCTGAATCATGGACTGTGTACATCTTTAATTGTACTACATAATGCCAAATTATTTTCCAAAAATGATTATACCAGTTTACACTCCCCTAGTAGGGCAAGAGTTCCAGCTCAATATCCTTACCCACACTTGTTATGGTCACAGATCACACAACAATCCTGTGATATATATGTCATATCACTTCATTTTACTTTTTTTCCCTCTTTCTAACTTCATTCAAATACTTTACTTTCAGCCTGCTTTTCTTATATGCATTTATGAGAGTCAATTTTTGTATACTTTAGTATGTAGTGTTCTCATTGTTCATGTCTAAATGGTCCCTAATTCTAGTTTTGAATTTTTTTTTTCTGGCTAGATAAACTTAAAAACTATTCCACTATGAAATACATGGAAATGCTAGATAGATTATAAACAGACTTTTAAATGCATAGATAAGCTTACCACATATTAAGGAAAATCACAGAACCAAAAATTAAGAAAAAAACTATAAAACCAAACTGTAAGTAGGAGCTGACATGATGGCTTCCACACATTCTTAGATTCTTAAAACTATGACTCCCAAACATGATAAATTTTTTAAAAAGTGCAGGATACCACAAAGAAAAGATTCTAAAAGTTATAAGGAAGAACAAATATATTATCTACAAAGAAATGAGAGATAGACTAAAAGCCAACTTTAAAACAGTAACAGGTGAGAAGAAGGTAGAATAATTTTTTCACTGAGCTAGAATACCATATCTATCAAAACTCTATACCCAGCTAAATTATCATACAAGATTGAAAGTTAACCACAAAGATACCTTTTAGAAGGAATTAGTAAAGGAAATTAAACACGGAAGCCAAACATGCTTGGGAAAATTTCAAAAATACCACTTACACAAGTGAAAATAGAGTGCCTAAGAAATTGAAAGCACAAAATATAATGTTTTTAAAAATCCAGATAATGTATGTTAAATGGACAGAACTCAGCAGCTATAAGACAAATTGTGGTTTGAAAAAGAATGCACCTAAAACATGAAGCAATAAAAAGGTGACGAGGTCAAAGAAATGAGCTGGGGCTGTTTCACAAAGAAGCTGTGGGCCTTGGCATGAAATCCGAGTCTCACTGTGAGTGTGCCAGGAAGCCACTGAGGGGTTTGAGCAGGGAAGTGACATGAACCGGTATCTGTTTTAAAAAGCTCACTCTGGATGTTAAATGAACTGTTGTGAGTCAAGAAGGAAGCAGGGAGACCTGTTGGAAAATTCTGTTGATTTTTGAGAGTGACGTGTTGAATAGTCCTTTTCTATTACCATGGATTTATCACCTCGTCTAAACTTCTAGAAGTGTTTCCATTATATATGTCAGTACCATGTTGTAAGGAGCATAAGTACAAAATAATATCTTGTTGGTGAATTTAAATTCTAAAAAGTCAATATCAAACATCTTTATTTGACCCTTTTACTATTTTTTCATCTTAAAATTTCACTGTGTTTTTCTTTTCATTGTCATTTGCTAACTGGTAAATGAATCCATCTCTTTATTTTCACACTTTCTGGATAATTTTTTGCTGGGTATACCTTTTATAAATATCATATAGCAAATTTTATTATTTGGTCAACACACACTTAATGAGTACTTACTATGTTATCAGCCACATTTTAAGCACCAGGAATACAAATGGGGGAAGTCATGAAGTTCCCAATCTAAAAAGTTCACACTTTAATCACTTCTGGGCCTTTTGGCTAAGATCAAGTGTAAAAAGTTCACACTTCTCATGTTTTGATTTTTAAATTAAAGGAACTTCTATGGCTATTCCTCAAAAGTTAGTGTTAGGAAGTAGGGGGAAACAGGAATCAGCAATCTTAGCTGATACCAGAAAAAAGTCTCTATCAGAAAGCCCTGCTCAGGGTTTTGGTGTGAACTCTGTGGTTAGTAATCCCACCACCTACAGAGTGTTTTTCACACAAGGGTAATGACCCTATTAGTGAGAGTTTTAAACACGGTGGGCGAGGCGACACGTGCAAGTAGTATAATCCACACCTCACGTGTCCTGCTCTCTGTACCACCTCGACCTATTTCTCAGAGGTCGTTTGGGTGTGGTTGAATAAGAACGTGTTGGAGCTGAAAGCTCCTTGAAAACCGAGCCATGGTCGGGTTCCTTGTCCAGTCTGTAAAAATCTTGTAGTTGGTTCTCAATATCCCATGAGGTGAGACTTTTAACACAACGAGGTGGAGGATTAGAAATATATTTTTCAGTGCTAGGGAGGAAAACAAGTTGCTGTCGATATCGAGCTGCCCTGAGTGTGCCAGATCTTATCCTCTAACTCGTGCTGCTTTCTCAGTTCACTCCTCTTCCTTCCCCTCTGCACACCGCACACAAAGAGAAGGAAAGAGATGACCTCAACCTGAGACCTGAAAAGAACGTGTAGCCACTTTGTGTTAACTCTGAAAGAACTCTGAGTTGAGGGTTCGATCTTTCATGTCCTTTTGCCATGCATGGGTGGCATGGGTGGTGGCCAGTTCATCAATCTCTCCATGGTTATTTCCCCAGTTCCCTGAAACGTGCCCTCAAAATCTGTCTTCCTCTGAGGTAATCACATGATGCCAATATCACAGCACTCACATTTCAAAAGCTTGGAGATCTGCGTGTTGTGCCATTTAAGGGGAAATGTGAATTAGTTGTCGCAATTTTGTTACATAATTTGGGAAAGTCAGAAGGTGGATGGTGTGCATCACAAGTCCTTGCCCTGCGCACATCATAGGATCACAGGGATCAACTGAAGACCCCAACCATCTGGAATTTCATTCATGAATCATTTTATGCATACTCCTGCAAGCGTTTGTCTTACCCAGGACTGCTTAGATTGCTCTTCCTCCTTAGTAAATCTTCTCTAACAGTTTAATACTTGAACCCATAATGATTTGTCCTTTTCATTACTTTTTCTTTTCTGTGAAGTTTATGCCAGAGTCTGGGATTTCTTTCTGTAATAATTACTTTGTGTATAGTGAAACATCATTTTTATTCCAAATGACAGTTTGATTTCTTAAAAGTAGCGCTCATATAATTTGCTTACCTACTCCGTAGATATTTGCTGATTGAATATTCATTTCATCATATGGGTTTTAACATCACGCCAATATTGACTGCTGAATACACAAAGTGAAGAGGACATAGATAAAACTCTTATGTTCTAAGAGTTTTCAACCTAGAATAGAGATGAAGTGCAAATAAATATTTGTGATGTAGTATGGCAAGCACCATGCAGAGGCATCTGCAATCATGATTTGCACAGGTAGAAACATTTGGGTTGGTTCTAAAAGCATAATTCAGTACTCTCTGAAGAGGAGAAGGGGGAAAGAGAATCCTGTGCAGGGAAAAGCAAGAGCAAGGACGTGCCAACGTGAGAATGCCTATCCCCCAAACAAGCTAGGCACTTTAAGCATTAAAAGGGTTGTGTGAGGACCTTGAGTGCCGTGCTAAGCAGTTTGGACTTGGGCAATAGGGAGCTATCAAAGGATTCTAAGCCAAAGCATGAAATGAATATATGTTTTTATCAAAAATATATCCAGAGCTGGTTTTCTAGGAAGAACCATCCCTTGCCTGCTGTAGGTGAAAGAATATTGGAGATATTCTCCTGAGGCTGAAAGGTTTTCTTCCTTTTCTCATTCCAGCCTCTATTTTCCCTCTGCTCAAATCATCCACAGACTAGATGGATTTTATTTTCCCTAACACAAAAACTGGCTGTAATGTACCAAAGGAAAAAACAAAACTATTTCTATGGTGAAAACTCAAGTCCAAGACTTGGTCTTAGGAAACATTTCACCCTGGGTATTTACAGAAGCAGCCCACACAGTCTGTCCAGGAACTGCCATGGAAACCCCAGAAACACTGACGGGACATGTGAATCTGCTGGCCTGACAGCCTATAACAGAGGCTTACAGAGAAGCTGCCAACCCAGAGTGCAGTCCATGGCCAGGGAGAAAATGACTTTTCTATAGCCTGTAGTTTAACGACTAACCACACCACCGAGAAAGCAGGTGGAGCAATACAGATACCAGTTGAGAACGAGGATATGAAGAAGCTCAGAGTCATATGTTGACTTTTACTATCTAGTGGCCTCATTTGCTGGGAGCATCATGGTGGTTGTGAAGAAAATGTTGGACAGATACTCACCTTTAAAGTAGGAGAATAGTGTCATTTTTCTAATAGTTTGTAAAAAATAATTTGCTATTTTGGTTGTCCCCATTGCATGGAGGTAAAGACCTAAAAGAAAGCTGTCTACACTGCTCTAAATCCATTGTGATTTGTGCAATTTCCAAAGAGATACTTAACCAAAACAGAGGTAATTCACAAAGCTTGTGACCTTAAATAAGTCTTTTGAAACCTTTTTATATAGATTTCATAAAAATAGGTTTATTAAGCAAAAGCATAAAAGTAGGAGCAAAAATAAATAAATCCACTTGTAAGCAAGGCAGTTAATATAATCTCAATCAGTTAGAAATTATGTTTAGCTTTAAAATTGTGATTTAAGTGAGTAATAAGCAAGTAGATATCTAAACTTAGTAGCTATCTAAATTTAGTTCATAGGCGTTGGACAACTGCCTTTAATGGGTCCAAACAAATCACTTCAAATGTGTCCATTTTAATTCACCAATGAGATGTTCATGATTTGGGGAAGAAGTTGGTTTTCCCATCAAGCCAGCAGGCAACCTCTGGGCCTTCATTATTGCCTTTTCTAGAGATGCCCTGAGGACAGAAAGATTTGCTCAACTGACACCTAGTTTTCCCACCTATTCTCTTCCAATAATGAGGGTCTATAGCTAAGAACCTGGACGATAGTTGATCTTCAGTAGTCTATTACTACAGTCCTCTGATTGGCTATTTTGGTTAAGAACACAGTGATCTCATCTCCAGCAGGCTGCTAAGTACACAATGAGGTGTGAAGTGTATAGGTAGCCAAGAGCTATGTTGGTGCCTAAAAAATGAGAACTTCATGTGTACTTATGATGTCAAGAAACTGCCTATTTTCTGTCATTTAATCTGTGACCTCTGCCTCAGTAAAAAGATACGGGAATGAGAGAATAAGCAGTACCATATCGAACTTTTAAAAAATAGCTGCCTTTGATAATTTGCCAGATTTTCATAACTTACCTCATATCTGTCAAGATTTATATGGGAAAGAATTGGTATCACATTGGTTCTTTAGCTGAGCACATCAACTCATCAAATCTCCTACTTTAGATTCTTATATTCCTTTCGCTGAAGAATGAAAAGTCTCCCTAGAGATAGAGACAGATAGAAGTATAAAGGTAGTGACAGCAGTGTAAAGGAGAGAGTAGCAGACATGAAACTGGAGGCAGGGAGACCTGCTTGGACATTACTGAAATAGCTTAAGGAAAAGGGACTAGGATTATGAGCTAGGCAGCGGCAATGGGGAGAAAAAAAATATGCTGGAGTTGTAAAATAGTCTGAATCTGGTGGAAGAACTGACCTGTAATGAGTGAATGTGAGAGAGGGAAAAATAAGAGAAAACAGGGTTTTAGTTTGGGTTATCACCTGGATGTTGATGCATAATGAAGATTAGGTTTGGGGAGGAAGGTGGGATAACAAGATGAGTTTGATGAATTCTAAATGGAAGTAGGAAGTTAATAGGAGTAACTAGAACTGCTGTGTCTACATATTCATCTGTCTCCTCCACCACGAGACTGAGCTCCTGAGTGCGCTCACTTTGCACTCCCAGTGCTTGACACAGAGCCCAGCACATAGCAGAGGCTCAGTGTCTTGTTTAATAAATGAAGAGTTGAGCTGACATTGAAAATATGGATATTACCTCATTGCAATGATTATCCCTAACTAAATGGTGCAAATGTCATGTCATTATTGCAAATGCAGTTTAGATATAGTCCGTAAGAGCAATTTAGATTATAAGATTTTTCTTGCTGAAATCAGCAGTTTCTAAGGAGGGAAGGAATTGGCTTTGCAAACAAGTGCAGAGACTGTCTCCAACTTACAATAGTTTGACTTACCATTTTTCAATTTTATAATGGTGCAGAAGCAACACAAACTCAGTAGGAACTGTACTGCAAATTTTTAATTTTGATCTTTTCCTGGGCTAGTAACATGTCTCGATGCTGGGCAGTAGCAGTGAGCCACAGCTCCCAGTCGGCCACTATCACAAGGGTAACAACCCATGCTGTACTCTACAGCGAACTGTATTCAATAAATTACATGAGACAGTCAATACTTTTTTCAAAATGGGCTTTGTGTTAGAAGGTCTTGCCCAACTGTAGGCAAAGTAAGTGTAAGTGTTCTGAGCACGTTTAAGGTAGGCTAGGCTAAGCTATGAGGTTCAGTAGGTTAGGTATATTACATGCATTTTCAAATGATAATATTTTCAACTTGCAATGAGTTTATCAGGATGTAACCTCCTCATAAGTCGAATATCTTATTTAGAACACGTGGCATGTGTGACAGAAGGTCAGCCTGGCTGGGACCAGAAGCAGGAATAGCTGAGGAAACCTTTATCAGAAGTAGCAGGCACTAAGCATCTGAAAATGGGAGAACATGTGCTAACCCTGGAGAGGAATCAGGACTGAAGAGAAAGGTCTAGAATGTTCTAGACAAACACTCTAGAACTAGCCTGCTCCTAGGGAGGGGGAGGTGGTCTTTCTGGACCAACACCAACTCTCCAGGAGCTGAATCAAGAGCTCTGACTCTTTGGACCCTAGGAATGCAGAAGATTTTGAAGCTCCTCAACCAAAAACAAACAACAACAACCACAACAAAAAAACCCCACAGTATAATGATAAAGTGATAGAGATTCACTTAGAAATTGCATAGGAGAGGCTCTGCCATTTCTTTTCACTGCCCATTCTGCTCTCATGAGAAAGTTATACAGTCAAACTGAAAGAGATACAGATTGAGGTCCAATTGAGGTCTAAGTGCATCATATTTTCATAGGATGCACTTAGAACAATGTGTATCAGTTTTTAAAAATGTTTTATTGATACATAATATACATAAAGTATTTATACATTAACAATACAAATCTTAATTGTGTAGCTCAATGCATTTTTTATATACATCCATGTAACTACCACCAGATCAAGATATAGAACATTTCCTGCACCCCAAAATCTCTTCCATTCTTCTCCCAGTCAATCACTCACAAAGATAACAATTATTCTGACTTATATCACTGTAGATTTGTTTTGGCTATCTTGAACTTCATTTGAATGAAATTTTGAAGACTGTTCTGGGGTTAGATTTTTTTCATGCTATGTAATGAGATTTCTTCATGTTGTTGTGTATATATGTATTTTTCTTGTTTTCTTTTTAAATTACAACTTAACATTCCATTGTCTAAATATACCACAATTTATTTATTTATTCTTTTGTGCATGGAAACTTAGACTATTTCCAGTTTTTGTATATTATGAATAAAACTATTATGTATATACTTGTTTCTGTCTTTTAGTATGTACCAGCAATCATTTCTCTGGAGCATATTCCCAGAAGTAGAATTATTGGGTAGTAGGGTTTTAGGATGATTGGATTTAGGACTTTCCATGGTACTTGTAGTAATTCACACTGCCACAAAAGTGTATGAGAATCTAGTTGCTCCACTTCCTTGTCAACACATGTTATTGTCAGTCTTTTTTCATGTTAGTTATTTCAGTATGTGTCTGTGGTACCTCATTGTAATTTTAATTTCATTATCCTGATGATTAATAATGTTGAGAAACTTATGCTTAGTGGCCATTTTGCTGTCCTCTTTTTGTGTGTGTCTATTAAAGTATTTTGCCAATTTTAAAATAGTTTTGTCTGTCATTGTTTTCTTGGTTTGTAGTTCTTTATGTATTCCAAATGAGTCTTCATCAGATACATGAATTGTAAATATATTCTTCTGCCCTGTGCCTGGCCTTTTCAGTCTGTTCTAAATGGTATTTTATGGTGAACAGAAGTTCTCTAATGACATTCAATTTTCTAATTTTTAAAAATGTTACTGCTCATTTTGTCCTGTTTAAAGAACCTTTGCTTGCCCTAGATCATAGAGACATTCTTCTAGGCTTTCTTCTGGGACCATTAGTGTTTTAACCTTTCACATTTAAGACTATGATCCATTGGAGTTGACTTTTATAACTGGTGTGAGGTAGGAAAAAGGTAGACTTTTTCCATGTGGATATCTAATTGACCCAGAACCATTTATTGAGATTACCATCCCTTCCTCCCTGCATTGCAGTGGTATTTTTGTTATGAATCAGGTTGACTTGTATTTATGTGGGTCTCTAGGATGTTAGTCTATTTGTCTCACCTTGTACCAATACCACATTGTAGCTAATTACTGTAGATTTATAATCTTGATATGTGACAGTAAAACCTTGTCCTCCTTCAAAATTGCCTTGATTTTCCTTGATTCTTGGAACTTTCATGTAAATATTAATACTAGTTTGACAATTTCCACAAACAAACCTGGGATTTTCATTGGGAATACATTGAATCATAGGTCATTTTGGAAAAAATTGATATCAATCTTGAGTCTTCAATCCATGAACGTGAAACATCCCTCCATTTATTCAGGTCTTTCATTTCTCCCAGAAATATGTTACAGTGTTCTTAGGTAAGTCTTTTACATCTTACAGATGTACCACAATTTAACCAGTTCTCTGGAAACAGGCATTCCTATTTCCAATTTTTATTCCATTCTATCTTTATAAGCACAATGAAATTAAAAACTACACGTGTATCTTCAATTATCATTTTAAAGTGCTGTACCTGGTTATCTAAAACAACTCATTCTCCCTTCTACATTCTCATCTACAAGCAAGAAGTCAAAGGGCAAAGAATGACTCCCCCAGAGTGTCCTATCCTTTGGTTTTTAAAACCACAGCTGAACAACCACACTCTATTTCCTTTTATGAAAATCTCTAGGGAACAATATTGCATGAACAGACTTTGTAGCCTTTCCAAACCCTTACATATATAATTATCAGGAAATGCCTCCTTTTGTCACTTCCGCTTGTAAATTCAAACCATTTTCCCATTGTTCATTTAGTGAATGAAAAGAACTTATCAATGAATGGAGGAACATAGGCTCACATTTTAAAAAATAGTTCCCCATACATTAGAAGACAGAAATTGTATTTTAGGGACTTTTGATTACCCAAGTATATAGCTCTTTTTAACTCTACTTAAAAGCTACATGAATATAGGTTCTAATCTCTGACCTTGCTAATGAATTAAGAAACATGCACTTGTTGGTAAAATATAAGGTCTTTTGATAAACATATGAACAACTTTAGTTTTAAGTCTTCTCTCAAAGGTAGCCAACTCTCATAAGCTGTTGAGCATCAAGCCACATAAATCCTGACTCATGCAGGGGGTTTATCTCTGAGTTCCTATGGGTTATATCTTTTTGCTAATGCAGCTTAGTACCATACCTACTGATTTTTAAACAAATTTTTAATTATAAAGGTGATCTATATCAATATGTATATATATGAAATATATACATACAAACATAAGGTATATATTTATCTTTTATATTTAGAAAACATAGATAAGGAAAAAATCTATAATTCTATCTTTAACTGACAACCATTGTGAACATTATAGTATATCTACTGCCAATATTAACTTATATTAAAAATTAATATTGTTTTATTACCTTTTATTACCTTCCAAAGCTTAATACATTCACTTAAATAGTCAATATTTTTCTATGCCATGAAATATTCTTTTTTAGCACATTTTTATTCACCTATTAATTGGATATTTATTATTTTTTTCAGTTTTTCACCAGTATAAGCAGGTGAAGTACACATGCCTATTATTAAAATTTCACTCATATTTGTGATTATTGTGTTAGGACAGTGGGTCTTAACCCTGTGCATCAAAATTGCTTGTTGTGGTGTTGTTTTTAATACAGATACCAACTGTCGACATGAGTCTAAACTGATATGTATTAATGAGGATAACACTAGCTATTATACCTAGCAATTAGACAACAGGATTTTATTTATTATGTACAACAGTCTGTTATTGGTTATTCTGGTAGATAAATGGGTAGCTTTCCTTCTCATGGAGATTCAGGGATCCAGGTGTCTTCTGTCATGTGACTCAACTATTCTTAAGGGTCCCAGATGCCTCTGCAGACAGATAGAAGGTAGGAAAAGAAAAAGAGCACGAAGTCACAGCCATGTCTTAAATTCCTTGGCCTAGAAATGACACACTATCTCTGCATCCCATTAGCAAGAACAAGTTACAGGCTGCCAACACCGTGCAAGGGATCTAGAAATGCAATGTCTGGCTGGACTGCCACCTCCCACTTTCTAAAACTTACTGCATCCTGTCAGAGAGGAAGAAGGATTTTTGGCAGACAGGTATGCCTGCTACATTTGGTAAAACCATTTTGGAGAGCAATTTGTCAATATCCATGTTTAATGGAACAAAGCAATTCCATTTCTAGATATTTACCCTTCAGAAATTCTCATGCAGGTAAAGAGAAGGGTATCCATAAACATATGATCATTGCCTTATTCATAATTTTAAAATGTGAAAATTATCTTAAATGTCCACAATGGTTAAATAAATTGAGGTACTTCCATGCCTGCTATGCAGCTATTAAAATATTATATAGATCTGAATATACTGACATGAAAGGATGACCATAATATATACGGTATTGAGTGAAAAAAAACATGGACTATGTCTAGTATGATAGCCCACATGAAGTGGGGGAAGGAAGAAGAAGATGGGACTCTCACCATTTTTTAATTTTTCTATTATTGAACTTTTAAAAAATTATCCCAAATTACATCAAAATTTTAAAGCAACAGATTTCTAGACCTCACTCCCAGAATCTCCAGGGAATGAGGCCCAGAAATCTGGAGTTCATAAAAGCTTCACAAGTGATTCCGATAAACTGCCGAGGTTCAGACCACAGCCTTAGGATAAATTTCTAAACGTGGAATTACTATGTCAAAGAGTGTGAAAAATGTTAAGACTCTTGATAAGAATTGCCAAATTGTCCTCTAGTAATGTACCAATTCACATTCTCACCAGCAATGCGTAAAAGCCCATTCCATCATCAACATTGAGTGGTATAAAGTGTTTTAATCTTTGCCAGTTTGATAAATGAAAAATGGCGTATTTGATTTACTTCGACAGAAGTGCTGGTTTGTTGCATTTGGTTCTCTCTTTGGAGGACATTCTGTCCCATCTATCTTCCTCTTGAATTGTGTAGACAGATTCATCCCCCTTATTTAGTGTCTCGTTATAAAAATCACTTGGGGAACTTGTTAAAAATGTAGATCTCCAGCCCCCACTTCCAATTCTGACCGAACAGGGGTTTGGGAATGTGGGTGGGAGAGGTGAGATTCAGGGAGTTTGCAGTGCACAGATGCATCCCAGGCAGGAGCATCAAAAGAAAAATGAGCAATGGTGGATTTAGGATATGGGTATTTTGTATTCTTAGAATAGACTCTTTGCTCATTTCTTTCTGCGCCTTCTGCCAGGACACAGTTCCCCTCTCCTCCCACCATCCATCAAGTTCCAGCCCACGTCCAGCTCCATGTGTCATTAAAATGCACATTGATTTTCCCTCCTCTGCACTCCCACAGCACTTAGTGTCCAAACAACTCATCCTGACACTTAATCACACACCGCGATTACTTTAGATAGATGAGACTAAACTTACAGTAATAAAGATACAGTCTAATGAAAGTCGTAGAAGTATTATTTTAGTACAAGAAGAAATGCCTGAGGATAGCCTGGAAAATAATCCTGCCGTAAATTACATTTGTGTTGACACTAAATTAGAAGCAATGGCAACTCTTTAGAAGGTGAAATTTGAGGTCAAAACAGCCTTAAAGATTAGAAACTAGTGCTTCTCTGCTGAAATAAGAGACCACTTTGTATCTTCCAAACTAGTAAACATTAAAAACCCTTGATACCACTTATGGTTGGTTATGGACTGGGCAGCTCATGCTCTTCTTATAATCAGACAAGTTTAGGAAAGAATGCCCCTCAATCAGTGTTCTCAGCATCATCTGCTGATTAGAATCCCTAAAGACACGTTTAAAAATTAGGCAGGCTCAGCCCTTCTCCAGAGAATGTTTTATTCATTTCTTCCTTTATTTTTTAATTTTTTTTAAATTTCAGAATATTACAGGGGTATGAACGTTTTGGCTACATAAATTGCTTTTGTACCATTTGAGTCAAAGTTGTGAGTATGACCATCCCCCAGATAGCGTGCATTGTACTGGTTAGGTGTGAATTTACCCATCCTCTCCTCCCCCCTCCCAGCTGCTTGATTTCTGATGAATGTTATTTCCATATGTGCACATAAGTGTTGATCAATTAGTTCCAATTTATTGGTGAGTACCTGTGGTGTTTGTTGTTTACATTCTTGTGATACTTTTAAGCCAAGATGGAGACTCATTGCCCAAAGTAATGCTAAACAATCACATGTACGTTTCACGTATAATATAGTTCATTATTCTTTACCACTCCAAAAGGAGGGATGTGTGAGTTGCTTTTTTAGTGAAAGTGATGGATTCCCAATGACTTATTTACTACCTGCCTTAAGCCTTCTGCCATTTCTAGGAAGTTTGTCTGAGTAAATTTACTTTCAGTCATTCGTTCATTGAACAAGTGTGTATTGAGAAGTTTCTCTGTCAGGAGCACTTCTGATGTTGGGATATGACAGGCAACAAGACAGAGGTGTCCACTGTCCTTGATGTGTGTAGTCTACCAAAGAGGACAGAAATTAAGCAAACAATTGCAATTGTAGTTACTACTACACTGGAGCCAAGTCTTCAAGCAGGCTTCAGGGGGGTCCTGCTTTAACTAGAAAGTTAACAGGTATGTACCATTCCTGAAGTATGCCACCTTTGTCTAAATTGTATGCAATATGCTTTCAAAAACTTTTCTAAGTCTGTAAGATTATTCCTTCTAATTTATTGTAAATCTAAACTGACTTTATTAGAAGATTATTTTCTAGATTACTCAGGGGTATTTTTTTCTAACTTGAAATAACATTTCTCAACTTTCCTTAGGCTGTTTTATTATTATAACTAAGCTGATTCTTCTTATCTGAACTTTAGCTTGCAAAGTAATTGCATAGTAACAAGACCAGCTGAGGAGGGCATGAGTGTGGTTGAAATGTAGCAGGTCATATGATTCTGTACCATATCATAGGTCTTAAAAGCGTTGCATTATCAAATCATTTCCTTCTGTCAGCATCAAAGGGACAAAGGATACATGTGATCTTTGCTCCACATTGGGAATGGAAACAATGAAAGGGTACCACTGACGCTGTCAGTCGTGGGCCTTACCAAAAAGCATTTCATGTCCTGAGCAGGACATTCCAAGTAAATGCAGTTTTTCTGACCATCCAAGAGCATTCTAAGTTTTTTCATGGTCATAAGGTTCATTTCAACCAAATGTCCTTGACTAATACCTTACTCTTGCAAGAATTAAGCAGCACTATGTAATAGATACAGTCTTATCTGAACTTTTTCAAGTCGTTCTGCTTGAGTAGTCAAAAAAGGACCTAGTGTTTAGAATCAAAGTACATTTTTGAACCTCCCAAAATGGATATATGATATATATATATATGATGAATGTAATTCTGGCATAACATATACGAGAAGATGCACAAGTTATCAAAGACTTCTTCACTTTCTATGCATTGGCAGGAAGTCAGTATTTCTGAGGACTGAGGTCATGTACCAGCCTGGACACAAAGATACTTGATGTGGCCTAAGCTCCTCGTTGGAAACAGGGAGCCGTAAGCTATTGCAATTTTGCTACAGTGGGAACAGCATTCTGTCCCACCTGTACACAGATGAATGAAGACCTAATGAGACACAATAGAAATGGTCCGTAGCTTTTGGAAAATCTAATAAGATAACATCAACATCAAAACAGATGTTTTCAAAACAGTGGAGTTCTTCAAGGCATTGAAGCATGGTTGGCAGGTTGTCCCGCACAAATGAACCAGGCAGAGGGACAAGTGGGTGATGAAATCCAGCCAACACCCCTCTTATGAAGCTGTGTGTCCCAGTGCAAAACTGCCTAGGCTGTTTTATTGAAAGTTACATTAAGGCATCATATAGGTGAGCAGATGCCTTGGTTGTCTTTAATCTCCTATCTGCCTGTAATCCCTGGCCCTTCCTCAGCTGAGACACGCTCAATTTCTTGAACACTTGGACCAGCATTGTCTATGAACCCGACATTAGAGGAAAGACATGCCCACCAGCTAGGAAGGACTAATTAGAAGAAGGGAAATCCCAGTATAGAAAACCACCACTCCAGAGGCTGTTAAAGTGCAGTATTGAGGTGACAACTTGTGAGCCCATCCACCTTCAGGCCTTTGTATGCACAGCTGGGAATGGTTTACTCCTCAGAGCAGTGAGGATGGAGTTGCCCTCACTGCTTCGGTGAGTCCTCTGTGGGTGAGGAGGCTATTGTGCACATACTTTAAAGAATTATTCACAGCACAGGGTGAAAGCATGTAAGTAAAAAGAAGACCTTCCTTGTGTTTAGGTTAGAATGAAGTCTGCAGTTCAAGCTGGCCTTAAAAAAATTCTCTTTCTGTCACCCTGCCTGAAGTCACTAAGAAAGACTAAAAGGCAACACAGATTAAATCTGACTCCTCCATCAGAGCCCAGATTCAATCACATCTTTTCGTTGAATCCATTCCTAACCTGCAAAGAAGAATTATTTTCTTCTCTGAGCTTTGAACAATAGCTTTGTTCATACCTCTGATACAGGAGACATCTCATGGCTGCTTACATGTCCGTGTTTTCTACTAGCTTGTGAGTTTTGAGAACAAAGGACCAGGAATCACGTTGACAAATGGGCTCTTGGTGAACTGATTTTCAGTGATTTAACCCGGAAGTGGAATTATAGCTTTTTCAACTTTGGATCCACAATACCTAGCACAGTGTCTATCACACAGATGCTCCATAAGCGTTTGTGGAATTGAAAAACAGATAACTGATTTTTAAATTCTGTTTATAGAAGTAATGCACTTCCATGCTTGCTATAAAGAAAAATCAAAATGCAGAACAGAGAGGGGGGACATTTATCTTTTTAATCTCACAAACTAAATAATGTACATCAGTACATCACTTCTTAAAACAAAAAATAACAATAGCAAAGATGACAACACATAAACAAAAGCATATGAAATTCTGTCATTAAGGGTGGGAACATGCCTTCCCACTGCCCCAGCAGAACACTTTGTGGCTGCTAAACTGAATTAGATAGAAGCAGAACTCCATCCTCCTCCGTTTTCATACTTGCTGTCCCCCCACTCAAAGGAAACCTCTGATTACTGTGGTCCTCAAGGGACAGGATCCACAGCATTGGCCTTATGGCAAATGAAATATTCCACAGGAGGGCCCCAGTGCTTTGATTACAGACAAAAGTGATGTCACCTGTGATAAGACGTGTTGTGATGGTGTTCTCACTTGAAGTAACTTCATATTTCTAATAAATGCTCAGCTGAAAAATATTCAGAGAATGGAAAACACGAGTTATGCAACTGAGAGTTGTGACTTCCTGTTAAACTTTACGGAGGAGGTGAGAATAGAACAGTAAGAGAGAAACTATACTTAAATGTTTCTTTTTTGATATAGCATTTTTTCTTTTGCTTTCATCACTATTCTATACTGAACACAGAGTGTACCACGATTATTTGTTTATTATACTGTATGCATAAACATCTTAGAAAAAAATCACATTTTAGATATGGAAGAGATCTTAGAAATAATATGTATGGAACAAATAACCAGATAACCAAATAACCAAAACTTATTTTGAGGGACATTTTGTTGAATTCTGGTCTTATTACCATGATGTTGGTAAGACTTCAGACTATATGTCTTATGTTTTGGTTAACTTTAAAAATTATTTTAGCAGTTTGGCATTGAATATGACAGCACTTAAGGCTTGAGTTTTCTTTACTTTAATCAATAATTAAAGTAATTATTGTCTCTATCACAATTCAGTTAGATGAACTAAGTCTGAAAAGCTACCTAAGTTGTGAAACAATTGTGGCCCAGAATAAATTCTAACAGCAGCTTCCTGTATATCACATCTTCCCTCAGACCACAGCCTTTCTTCAGAAACAGTGTATTTTAAACATCACATTTGATCATCTATAAACTCTAGGGGAACCTCCTGTCTGTGGTGGTTGAGCAGAGGCGAAAGGCATGTCAAAAGTGATATGTATGAAAATATTCTCTTTATATAAATCACTTTCTCTGTTTTAAAAATCTGCAACATTTACAGATGTTTTTTGCTGCTCTTGAGAGAACTAACTTCCTCTATGAAAAAGGTACTTTTAAGAACTAAAAAATTTCCACAGGTTTTTCATTATACTGGTTTCTATAATTATTTTTCGTCTATACTATTTCCATGGGCCTTTTGCTAAAACTCCGATTTGGAGCACTCTCTAAATCTTATCTTTAGCCTATTAAATCCCTTTTCCACATGAAAACAAAAAACAAATTTGGCCCTACTGGTACCCGATGGCCTTCCACATCACCCTGTGACGCCAAAAGTTTCTTCAAGTCTCTTAAACCAATTCAACCTTATTTAAGTGTGACTACCTTGTGTAAGTTTCTTAGCATTGTTTATATAAAATACTTTTTTATCCTGTCAAATGCAGCACTTTCCCTTCTCGACAATGCAATAAATTTGAGTAAGTTCATTTCTCTGTGTCTCAAGCCCTGAACTATGACCCTGCCACAGCTGTCAAGAGCAGAATAACAACTATAATACAGGTACTAAGAGAAAGTTCAGGTTCCAAGAAGGAAAAGACAGAAGAGGTGATGTTTGTTTGGTGTGAGCTTTCTCAGCACCCAGGTCAATTCCTAGCAAAAACTGTTGTTTAGTACAAGATTGTGGAACAAAGGAACAAAAGAATGAACGAATAAATGAATGACTGGCATCGGTAAGGTGTGCCAGCACTGGCTGTGAGTGGACAGGTAGGATCTGCATAAACAAAGGTATGACGGGTGTTACAGGGGGACAGCACCATGTATGTGACACCCAGAGGCAGGAAAGCAGTGGAGATGTAAGGAGCTTAGACCAGGCATTGGTGGGCAACTTGGCCCTCCCGTGTGAGTAGCCCAAGATGGCAAGGGCAGCGGGAATGCCGTCTGTGCGAGGCTGAACCAGCGGTGGGGTGCAGGCTGAAAGATTCTTTTTCTTAATATTTGCTCCACTACAGGACTGTATATTGTGTGTTTAACTCTGAGTCACACAATAATTATTACTTTGAAGAAATTGCCTTGAATTCTCCTCCAGTGGTTTGTCCAAAGAGCGCTAGACTTGAAGACAGAGCATCTGTGTTCCGCTTCCAAACCTACCACTCACATCAGGTGACCTTACCCTCCCTGTGCTTTGACATTCTCAGCTGCAGAAAGGGGGTCATGGTAACTCCTCACATAGTTGTCAAAAATAAAACGATGCTTGGGAAAATAATAACAGTAATAAAAAAACTTCATTTTTTCATAGATTGATTCGTTGTTTCCTTTGGTTTCACCACTTTCCTATACTATATGCAGATTGTGCCACATTGTCTGTTCAAGTTGACAAATATGCTCCCACCTGCCCGTATATACTCATACGTACGCGTATGTGGGTCTCAGCGCAATGATGAGCACCTACTGCTGCATGTGCTGGAACCCTGCGCTAACTGCTTTCGTTACCGCGTTGAAGCCTCACAGCCCTGGCAGGTACTGGCTGTTATTTCCCTCATTTTGCGGGTGAGGGAACTGAGGCTTGGAAAGGTCACAGCCTGCCAAGGTCACATAGCTAGGAGATGAGAGAATTAGGATATGATCTATTTTTTTTCAATCCAGAGCCTATGTCCAAAATGTTACACATACATAGGTAATTGCCCCAAATTTTATCTTCACATTCCTCCCAAAAATATATAGTTTATGGTAGTGTTAATCAACCTTATTGAGGTATAATGGCACACTATAAACACATACTTAAAGTGTCCTATTTGGCAGGTTTTGACGTAGTGTACATCCATGATACCATTACCACAATCAAGATAACGAACATATCCTTCACCCCTAAAAGTTTCCTCGTGCCTCTTCGTAATCCCTCCCTCCTACCTCCCCCTACCTGTCCCCTGTCCCCAGGCATACTCATATGTAGGTAATTTTCCTGGCTCCTCCTTCTCTTTAAATATATGTATGACCATATTTTATAAGTTTCTATGAAAAGCTAAAAGAATTTTCATCAGAATGAATTTCTTTTTGGCTTCTGTTTTTCATCTGTAAAGTGGAGGTAATTCCACCTGCCTCCAGTGACGCCGTGAGAACCACAGGAAATCAGTAAAAGTGCTCAACAAACATCCAAACTGCTTTTCTCGGTAGCAGAAACACACTTGCTAATGCACTGCTAACACTTATTGGTGTATGAACAATTCAGGTAGTTGGCAAGTGACTTTGATAAATAGGAAAGTAAATAAACCTAATAATTTGTAATTTTCCAGTAGAAACCAAGAGGTTTCTGTTTTTGCCAAATGGAAAAAGGTTTGTCACACAAACAGTTTTATTTCTCAGGTAGTTCAGTAGACATGGAAAATTCAATTAAGAAAAACTATTTTGTTAGTGAATCTCTATCAAATTTTGAAGGGCATGTACCCAGAGTTTTAGAAATGTAGGGGGGTTTCCATAAGTGAGCAGCACTTGTTTGGGCTGTGTGACCTTTCGGCTGGTTTGACTCTGTCAGGCTCAACCACAGAATCACGGTCCCAGGGCATGCACTGGTTTTCTCCTTTTAACCTATTCATTACCCATTTTGCTAATGCTGACCAAAAGGTTTCCTTTCCTAGGTAAGAAAAATCCATCTGCTTTTAGGCTTTGTGCAACTTGCGTGCATGAATTGATGAAACGAGATAAGCAGTATTTCACCCGTCCCTTGTCTTCCTTCCCCCCAACCTCCTCTTCATTTCATATTGGACTTATTTGCCCTGAACACTCCAGAGTCAGTTTCTGAATCTGTTTCTCAAAGCGTCAATGCATGTAAGTGAAAGAGTATCTGTTTTCAAAAGGATAATCATCTCTAAAGAACAACACTGTCACTATCAGTAAATTTAGTTATAGTGTTTACTTGTGTCAAAATAGGTTCACTTTCTGTTACTTCTCTATAAGGTAAACAATCGATACTGTCTTTATTTCATCCTTGGTGTGCTTCATGGATTACAATAATAGTTTTCAGAGATCATGGAAATGACTCCTTTTTGTAAAACGTGGGCATTAATGAAAAAAAAAAGAAATGTCCTATAGAAAATTTGGGTTCTTCACCCTATAGATATTTTGGGACTTAACCACATAATAAATACTTGCTGAAAAACTAGATCTGTCACAGAAATTCTCTTCCTGTGACCGTACATTAGAACATCAGGAAGGGATGGTAGTCATTGGGTTAAAAAACAAATTATGTCCTGAATATTTTCACTTGGCCTGGGTACACTGAAGCCACATTTGCTGACCCTAAACACAAAACACCACATTAAAACCAAAAGTTGGAAACAATTTAAAAGTAATAGCATTGGCTGGGCGCGGTGGCTCACACCTATAATCCTAGCACTCTGTGAGGCCAAGGTGGGCTGATCGCTCAAGGTTAGGAGTTGGAAACCAGCCTGAGCAAGAGTGAGACCCCGTCTCTACTAAAAATAGAAAGAAATTAGCTGGACAACTAAAAATATATAGAAAAAATTAGCCGGGCATGGTGGCACATGCCTATAGTCCCAGCTACTTGGGAG
>CAUYRT010090075.1:0-11801 GCA_963574885.1 Lepilemur ruficaudatus | reverse complement strand
TTCTTTTCCTCCCTCCTTCCTCCCTCCCTCCCTCCCTCCCTCTCTCCCTTCTTCATTTCCAGAAAACTTAAAAGTACAGACAAGCACAAAAAGTAGTATAAAATACATCCATACTCCTACTACCCAATTTTGTTTGGTCAGATGTGCTTCTAGTGTTTTCTTTTTTTCTTGAAAAGTTACTGATAAACCTAATTCCTTTGCAACTGCCACGTCCTGTCTTTCCTTCTGCCCTCCACTTTCTACGTTGCTTGCACCCCCTGTCCAAAATTTCCTAGCATAATTTTGGGATGTATTGGATCAGTCCGTTGTTTATCCTTTTCAATACATATGTGTGTATCCACAAAAAACACATAGTATTGTGTTTGTATGTTTAACATTTTTCTTTGTGTTCCTTTTCCTTGCAAGACCTTTATGAAGTGTCCACCTTGATGCCTATAAAACCAATTAATTCTTTTTAACAGCTGTGTATTATTCAGTCCCATAAATGTAGCACATTTTATTTACCCGTTTTCCTTTCAGGGTAACTTTTAGGTCATTTCCCAAGTTTTGTTATACTAAAATAAAAAGGGCTGTGATGATATTTTTAGTATATGTCTCCTTGTTGATGTCTCTTCTTGAACCCAGTACAGAGCCGCAGGAGGAATCACTATGCCATGGGATGTGTACAGTGTCACTTTAGATGAATACAGTCAAGTTGCTCATTAGAATAATGCACCAATCCATGATTCTGCCAGTAACCTAGAATATTGTGCTATTTTTTCTCGTGTCTTGGACAACACTCAATTTTGTCAGTCTTTTTCATGTTAACTCATCTGATAGAAGAAAAACGGAATCTCATTATTGTAATTTGCATTTTCCTCACAGCTAGCGAGGCTGAGCTTCTTATGTTCATGGTCTATTGTGATTTCTTCTTTGAATCGCCATTTTTTTTTCCTATTTATTTATCTTTTTCTTTTTCTTGATTTTAGTAGTTTCTTACATGTTCTGGTTACTTATTTCCTGTCTTTTATATATACCGCCAGTATCTTCAGCTGGTCTGGCATTCGAGAAGGTCATTTCTCCCAGTGATCAGTACAGTTGATTGTTGTGGTTTCTAACTTAATTCTATGTATTACCAAGAAGTCAGGCATCCCTCTCTTCCTTTAGCCAATTGCAAATCCTTTTGGATCTACTTTCAAAATACGCAGCCTAGGACTGACCACTTTTCACTATCCCTTGTGCTAACTGGCCACAGCACCTTTACTCACCAGGATTGCTGCAGGGGCCTCCAAAGTGGCCTTGCTTTTCAGTTTGTTCTTACCAAACAGCAGAGAGCTCTTATTCAGACGTAATTCAGATCTTGTTCCATCTGTGCTCAGGACTGCAAGGGCTTCCCACCTTGCTCCAGGTAAAAGCTCAGGTTCTTACAGTGCCCATAACGTTCAGCTCCAGTCTGACCTCATCTCCTGCCACGCCTCCCCGCTGTTCTAACACCGCTGTTCTAACACACACACGTGGCACCTACCTAGGACTTGTGCATTTTCTGTCCCCTCTACCTGGAATTTCTTCATCCAGAGCCATCTTTCTGGCTGTCTTCTGCACCCCATCCAGGTCTTTCCTGTGATGTTACCCTTTCAGTGAGATCTTTCCTGGTCTTCTTGCTCAGAAATGCAACAGTCTCCCCAAACTCACTGTGTTAGTTTCCTAGGGCTGCAATATCAAAGTACCGTAAACTGGGTGGCTTAAAACAACAGGAATTTATTGTCCCACTGTTCTGGAGGTTACAAGTCTGAAATCAGAGTGTCACCAGGGCCATGCTCCCTGTGAGATACGCAGGAGAACCCTCCCTTGCCTCTTCCTAGCTTCTGGTGGTGTGCCAGCAACCCTTGGCCTTCCTTGGCGTGCAGCCACACGGCTCCGATCTCTGCCTTTGCCATTAGATAGCGTTCCTTCTCCTGTGTCTCTGTCTTCACGTGGTCATCTTCTTGTAAGCACCCCGGTCATGGTGGACTAGGAGCCCACTCTACTCCGGTATGACCGCATCTCAGCTTAAATGAATTATATCTGCAACAAGCCTATTTCCAAATGAGGTCACATTCTGAGTACTGGGGTTTAGGACTTCAACACACCTTGTTTTCTGAGTGTCTGGGGGATACATAATTCACCCCAGAACATTCACCATCTCCCTTTCCACTCTGTGTTTCCCCAGAGCACTTAGGACCATTTGACCAACCGTGTATTTTACTTACCTATTTTGTTTGCTTGCTTCCCCCTCCAGAATGTAGACAGCACGAACGCAGGGTTTGGGGATGTCATGTTCACTGCTGTAGAGAACAGTGCCTGACACCTTAGCGGGATCTCCATAAATGTCTGTCGAATGGATGATTATCTGCTTTCGATTAATGCATTGAGCAAACCATGTCACATGACGTGGATCAGAATGATTAGGTAAAAAGGAAATAATTGTCTATAAACAAAATCCTAGGGAACGAGTTGGTGTTTATGATGTTTTTATTTCAAAGAAGGCATGTGAGGGAAACACGGAGGCGGAGATCAGAGTAGTGAGCAGCTGACACGTAGGAGATTGGTATTAACTACGTTGTCATGGGCAGTGAAGTCTCCCTGACCTGCTTGCTCTCCTCCACTTTGGAGTCATCCCTTCGAGTAAGGTGGGACGTGGGGCTTTCCCTCTGCCTTAGCACCTCCCATGTGCCAGGAGCTGTGTTTGATGCTTTATTCTCATTTGGAAAAAAAATCATCCTCTCAACACATGCATCCTCAAAGATCATCACACCCATTTGACAGAGGAGGCAGGGGAGGCTGCTGCGTAGGACACAGAAATAGTAAACACATTCGTAGGATTCAAACTCAGGCCAGGTGGACCAAAACCCCGTGATCTTTCACCTGTCAGACTCCGTTAGGTTCTTGCGGACACCAGGGTTTCAAAGGAAAGGAAGTAAACTAACCCACAAACGACTCTTCCGACAGATGATTCGGTGTAGACCACTGCAAAACCAGAGAAGTACCCTGCCTACCAGAGTCATGGGTTGGTCTCTTTTTTTTTTTTGCAAAATGGAATGCCAGGACTACCCTGCTCCTGAGGAGGGTCAGATGGTGCAGGTGCACCTTTGTCATTCCCTTCCTACCATACCTATGTGGCAATGCTAGCTCAGCATTCAAGGGGAACGTTCCTAACGAAATTGCACCTAGAAGCCACCTGGATCATGCTGAAATGATCTTGTAAGTTTCCTGTTCGTGATGCAGGTGTCCCGGCATGACCTGCCTCCCTAGAGCCTCTGTAAAATCTCTTTCCATCCTGCCAGTGAGGACTCCAAGCTGGCAGCAGTGGTCTGAAAGGTAGTGTTGACTTAATTTTCAACGTTTTTCAAATAGTTTAACATAATTGACCTGCTATGGGCATCCTTAAAATAGCAGTAACCTTCCCATATACATGTGAAACAGAGTTTTTAAAACGGTGAAATTTCAGGGCTAGGTTCTGTTGGAGAATGTACCCGTACTCAACTTCTATTTGTAGCTGCCATTTTAAAAATTGGGGTGTAAATATTATGTCAGTTAAATAAAAGAGTAATGACTTCACTTTCTGAAGAAAGCGTTACCCTTTCTTTTTGTGAAATGTAGCTCACTTGTTACTTGATTGACATGTCATTAGATTGTTCTCTCCCCCCGCCAGACAGCTACACATATTTAATAATTTTATATATAAAAAGTAAGGTTAGACAGTTCCAAAGTCAGGTTGTTACTCTTTGCATGGCTTTGAGAGTGATCATGGAATGGAAATGAAATTAGAAGCAGCGGAAAGAGGCTCTGTTATGAAACAGGTCTCCTAAAATAGCACACGATTCACGGTCAGAGGATGTCCTAACCAGAGAAGGTTTAAAGGCAAGCTTTGGCACAACAAAGGACAGCTCTTGCAAAGAGGCTTGAAGACAGAGTAAAATAATTGCTTGTCTGTACGCATCCTTGGTCTCACCGGATAAGTGGAGTATGTATTCTTAAAAACAGCTGTAGGCAGGGCGCGGTGGCTCACGCCTGTCATCCCAGCACTCTGGGAGGCCGAGGCGGGAGGATCGCTCAAGGTCAGGAGTTAAAAACCAGCCTGAGCAAGAGCGAGACCCCGTCTCTACTAAAAATAGAAACAAATTAATTGGCCAACTAAAAATAAATAGAAAAATTAGCCAGGCATGGTGGCGCATGCCTGTAGTCTCAGCTACCAGGGAGGCTGAGGCAGGAGGATGGCTTGAGCCCAGGAGTTTGAGGTTGCTGTGAGCTAGGCTGACACCATGGCACTCTAGCCCGGGCAACAGAGTGAGACTGTGCCTCAAAAAAAGAAAAAAAAAAAAAAAACAGCCATAAAGAAGGAGAAATGTATGAATTTGGTAATTTCCCCAGCGGTTGTCCGTGGACCGTGCTCCCTGAACCCCTCCCTAGGACTCATGTACACCCTGCTCCCCTTTTCTGTCACTTCTGCTCACCTTTGCTCCTTTAACGATGTCTTCCATTCCTAGGTCACAGCAAAATAATTTAGCTGTTACGATAAACATACACACTGAATAGCTCCATTTTGCCAGAACACAGAGACCCTGTACTTTTTTTCCTGCTTCCAGTTAGGACGCAGCCCGCTGAATCCACTCTACAACGCCCGCCTGCTTGTCCTTGGTCCGGCCTTCCTTTCCCGCTCACGCCACGGTCACCTGAAACCCCTGGGTTTGTGCCGAGTTCACACAGTTGGGCAGGAATTGCTCCTGGAATTTGTAGGACTGTGAGGCGTTGCTGCGTCTTCTAGAAGTTCTCACCAAATGCAGGTCGTGGTGAGATGAGGCAGGCATCTCTCCTTCCTAGTGTGCCCGAATTCTCTCTAGTGAGTCATCTGGCTGTCTAGAGAGTTTACCTGGAAAACAGAGATGTGAATGAAATGCAGCAAGGCACTGGCCTTCGGCGAGGGCCGACCTGCCGTGTCATCCCGTGGCAGAGCTCAGAAGGGCAAGAAGGGTGCGAGAGGGAGCAAAGAGAGAGAGGGCCAGACCCATTTTTACAACAACCCGCTCCCGTGATCGGGAGCTCACTGTTGCAATAATGACGCGAACCCTTTCCTGCGGGCAAAGCCCTCATGGCCTAACCACCCCTTGATGGTCTCACCGCTTCACGCCGTCATAATGGCAATTAGATTTCAGCATGAGTTTTGGAGGTGATATTCAAATTGTAACGTCACCCTTGCTTATGATAGTTAGGTAAGTTCAAGGCATTTCCCCCATTTGTCCGTGGAAGGATCTACGGCTCAGAGAGGTTCAGTCTGTTGCCCGGTGTCGTGGAACTGTGGCTAGCGGAGCCACCTTCAGATCCGAATCTGCCTGTTTCCAAAGCTTTTCCTCACTGCTCTGAACCATGTCCTCGAAGGAGACCCCCCTGACTCATTTTTATTAGGACGTGGCTATGAGGAACTACAGTGTCCCTTCCTGGGTTTCACTGAGGACCAGTGAACGTTTTAATGGTTTGTCTGGCTACGTTCTGGATACAGTGAATGACTTTGAAGTGTGGGGAAGCTTGCTATTTTGCAGGGAGATAGAACCGTGATCCTGGCCCAGTTCTGTAGGCACGCTAAAGCACAAACCATTAAACCTGGACACATGATATGCTTGTATTCTTGATCGAGCTCTGGATTTCCAAAAGAAGTGTTTACACTAAGAATTTAGAGATTACAGACAACTTTTCCAGGTTTCCCCGTGCTCTGCGACATAAGAGAAGGACAGCAAATTCTGTAAGCGTGCCCAGCCTGGGGCAGAATTTTACGACTGGACATGAAGTTTGGAGGGATAAGTGATTTCTAAATGATGTTGAAGGGTCCATGCATTTGAGGTTTGCTTCTAATGCATAGAACTGCATTTATTTCTTAGAATCAGTATTTCAGGCTTTTCAAATGTTACTGTGTATCGAATATTACACCAGCTGATCTCACAAATATTCCCTCTGGATCATCACAACAATCTTAAGAAATATTTATTACCCCTATTTTAGAAATAAGGACAGTGAAGCTTTCATATTTTCTCCTCTTCAATAGAAGGCTAATGTGTTTGTCCCTCCCTGTAACAGGGGACCCAAGCAATAAGCTGTGTCTTCACGGTACTTGCTTAGGAGATTTTCTACGTCATTTCCATGTTGTATGTGAGGGGCCCTAGTCTGGAGTCGGGTGACACGGATTCTTACCATGCTCCCATACGAGCTAGCTAGGAAATCTCTACTTCGTTGGTGATAGCTTATGGACAACACAATATGGTTACTAAAATATACACAGAAAATCAGGAAGCAAATGTGCTAAGCACTACTGCTGATAGAGTTCCAGATATACGCCGAGCATGGGAATTCACTCTTGAGTTTTCTGGCAGGCAGAGCAAGGAAGGAAACACAGGAAGTTTCACATACTTGTTATCAAAAAAGTTAAAACATGTCAGAAATCTCTCAGATGACCTCTAAGATCCCTTCATATTTCATATAAAATCGAAGATAGTAACATGTACCATTCACTCTCTTAACAGGATTAAATAAAACCATATTTGTGAATAAAAGTTAGTTTACTGTTTTCCTTTTTCTGTAATCCCAATGACATTTCCTGGTAGAAATCTTAGGAGGGTCAGACTGTAGCTAACTGTATAAAATTCTATACTCTAAACTTCCGTGTGTCAACTCCTTACTATTTATTTAGCATCCCTGTGTTATCAGGAACCGTGAGAAAGATTTTTACGATCTTTCTCTGTACAGAGTAGATGTTATTGTCCACATTTCATAAATTGGGAGACTGAGCCCCCAAGAAGTGATGTAATTTGACCAAGGCCACGTAGAATTTCAGCCACAATTTGGACACCCGTCTCTCTGTCCCCAAAGCCCATGTTTTTTCCAGTCCACTAAACCTCCTCTATACTGAATAACTTGACAGTTTTGGCATTATTTTCAAGAATCATTCCAGTTTATAAAGCGGTCTGTGTGAAGAACCGGCACAGACCGGGTTAGAATTCATGTCCTGGGAAATGACCAACGGAGTCACGGCTCAGAAAGCTCCGCGGAACCCCTGACCACATCAGAGGACTTGAAATATCTATATTTCGTGCTTGTGCTTTGTTTTTAGAAAGGAATTTCTTCCTCAAGACTCGAGGACTTGGAGAGTGGCAGAGAGTTAAGGTTACCGGGGGACCGTCGGTGACAGGTCTGCCAGTACAGTTGGGATGTTCCTCAACTGTAAAGCTTATTTAATGAAAAGAGACCCAAAAAACGTTTCTCCTAATGTGTAGTGCTCTCTTGTCGGTTTGAAACGAGCAAACCGTCAGATTGCCGATTACCGTGCATACAGTATATGCTCATTAAATCGTGCGCTGTGGGTTTCTTCAGGTTGTCAAACTGCTTAATCGAAAACATGTATAGTGTTGCTCTTACGGGAAAGAGGCAAGACTCAAAAGGCTGGAGAGCTTACTCTCAGTATTTTAGGGTTTGCTTTTAACGGCAGCCAGAAATTGTTACGTTTTACAGTCTTGATTAAAGGACTGTTCCTTCCGCATTTTTCTTGTTTTGTTTATAATTCAAACACTGTAAGTATAATGGAGTTGCTTTTATAATAGAGCTATAATAATGCTGCCAGCTGATGAACACTGAAGGGAGGGGCTCAATTTCTTGTGCTGTAACTGTGGGGCCAATCTGGGTGTGCTGAGGCCGAAACAAACTGGGAATCAAGAGATCCTGATGGGTTTAGTCTTGCTGAATCTCCGCTTCAGTGTTTGCATTTCCTAGGATTAATCCACTGACAGTAATGCCCTCAGGCTTCTAGGGTTTGCCCATTTGTTTGTTTGGTAGCTTTAAAAAATAGCAATGCCCAGGCTCCACCCACCACCCCAAATAAATGAGAGTCAATCCTTGCAGGTAAATGTTTTTTTTTTTTGTTTGTTTGTTTTTTTTTTGAGATAGAGTCTAACTCTGTTGCCCAGGCTACAGTGCCGTGGCGTCAGCCTAGCTCACAGCAACCTCAAACTCCTGGGCTCAAGTGATCCTCCTGCCTCAGACCTCCTGAGTAGCTGGGACTGCAGGCATGCCCCATCATGCCCAGCTAATTTTTTTATATATGGTTTTAGTTATCCAGATAATTTCTTTCTATTTTTAGTAGAGATGGGGTCTCGCTCTTGCTCAGGCTGGTTTCGAACTCCTGACCTCGAGTGATCCTCCTGCCTCGGCCTCCCAAAGTGCTAGGATGACAGGCGTGAGCCACCGTGCCCGGCCAGAGGGTAATTGTTTTTAAAAGCTCTCCAGGAGATTCTAACGTGAGACATGATTGAGCAAAACTAACCTAAGTTGACTCAAGTTGTCCAGTATCTCAAGTCAAGACCAATCCTACCAGCTGTGATCATCAGCCCTGCTTACAACAACTAATATTTCCTGAAGGGTTATATATCTTTTAAGGTTTCAGAAAGTTAAAAGCCCTGCTTTCTGGGCTCCATTTAGATGTACTATTAAATAAGAGTCACTGGGAGCGGGGCCCAGGAATCTCTGTTTTTAGTACGAACTCTAGGTGATTCTTGTGTGCTAAGGTTTGAGAATTTGCTAAAGAAGCCAGATGATCTTTATAGATGGAGTTCAGTGGAACTTCAGGGGAGAGGGTGAAAATCCTAGTAAAGTCAAGGCAGGCTTTTTTACTTTTCTTAAATAGTAGGAATTTTGATGCATTCATTGGGGTCTAACTGAAATCACGCATGGTTATGATAACACCGCCTTTATTTGGCGGGAAAAGCTCCCCGCTATTTAGTGCCATGTAAGACCCAGGAATGCACACACGTTCTATAGACTCTAACCGTTAGGTATCAGACACTAATGACTAGGGCCAATGATTTTCAAGGGCCTGTGAAAATATTGATAACGAAAAGAGAAAGAAATATTAGTACGGTCTCTGTGAATGAAGAAATTGCAGAATCAGAAAAATCTGCTATTTAATGAAATGTCAGCCAAATGGAACTCTATGCTATGGTTACTAATTACTAAATTTAACAATGACAGAAAGTATACTTCTAGAGATATTTACGAGTTAGCTTTTCTTCCTAAGAATTTCTGAAAATATGATTACTGAGAAATTTTAGCCAATTTTAAAATTAAATCAACCGAAATATATGCAAACAAATAATTTCAAATGCAAAAGCATACAATGTTTTCAAAGATTTCACGTGCAACAATCGCTTAGTGTGTGTTAAATAAAATTTGTAAGCGGCTGTTGGTTTGGACTGAGCTCTTCTTGCCCTAGGCCCAACAGACCAAACTGAAATGCTGTCACCCATGCTGCAGTTCCAAGCCACCAAACTAAAAGTAAGTGGTATATCTGACCTTCCAAGAAATCAGAGGAGAGAAATGTGATAGCTGAATCCCAAAACAGGCCAGGTTTAGCATACCCAATAAGGAAGTCCTTCTGCTTGTAACCATTATAAGGAAGGTAATTTTGAAATAACCAATCTACCTTTGGTCTGTTTCTGCTTTCTTCAACCCCTTTCTGTTTCTTTATGAAGCCAACCTCCTCTGCTCAGGTCATTGGAAAACTCATTCTATTTTATGGAATGAGGTGTTGCCTCATTCCATAATTGCAAATATTAATAAAAGCCAATTAAGATCTTTCAATGAAATTTGTTGTCATTTTGTCTTTTGACACGTAAATATTTCTGATATATAACAAGAGGTTGAGCCTCCCAAAGGAAATGTGTCTAAAGCCTAGGAAGGTAGTGCAGGTATCTCCAGATTATGTATCTCAAAATTAGAGGGTATTTATTTCATTCTCATTGACAAAGTTATCAAGATATATGCGTAAATGCTAAACAAGCTTCAAAAGATAGAGTTAAAATTAAATTTAACACTATTGCTCACTTTCCCACCTCTAAGCCCCCCAGAAAGAAAAAAAATTAGTATTTTTAGCCCACATCACACCACCTTTAAAAGTGCATCACTTAGGTAAAAGTTGGGACTATTAATGAGCATCAGGTGAGGGTGACGAGGCAAATTGCACACTATGCCTCCTGCTCAGAAAATTACCTCCCAGCAATTGCAATAACGGCAGTGAAACAGCTCACGGCTAGAATAAAAGACAGACGGACATGCGGCTGGAAATTTAGTCTCTGAGGTCAGTGGATCAGAGCTAAATACATCTTTTCAAAATCCTTAGTGCCGCATTCACACTTTCGATTCGATTGCTTGTGAAGCCCCCGATTTCAGGACTGTCCCGATCTGCTGATGACGATTCCTGCTGCTGACCTGTTTACTGACGTCTTCCGGGTACATTTCGCCTTCCTCTATCCCAGTGTCTCTTTTTCTCGATGTTTCCTAGAATGTGCTACAACTGTTTCATTTGTCTGTTTACCCTCCGTTTTGAGGGTCTCTTCTAGAAGGTAAGCTCCTCGAAAGCAGGAACTGCAGCTGTACCTCTTTACCGAATCCACCCTGGGAACGAACAGGGTGGTGGCAATCTCCTTGCTCCTGCCGGCCATGAGTGCTGGGGGTGTCATGCTAGTGAGGACAATGTCATCAGTGCTGAACTGGTCAGGAAGTATTTTAGTCCATCTGGTTTAAACTTCGGGGTCTGTAACTCCAATTCATCCATAAACGAGTGATGGGAGGGAAGGTATATTCAGGGTTCATGTAGACCCCACCCCGCCGACCTCCCTCAGCATCCACAGGGAAAAAATAACGCCACAGGAATCAGCTTGTCCGTAAATTCTGCAGCTTGCAGATAAATAAAATAGTTCATGATTCACTTGGAAATAACTCCCTTACGCTTTTGGAGAGGAGCCCGAAAATTTCTTGGCAGTACTTCAGCTGATTAATAATTTGGAGGGATGATTGACCGGAGAATGGGAGCGGAGCTAATAGCCTCTCATTTCCTCTTTGTTATTTCAGACAAATTGGTAAGTCGTGGTGGAGGTGTGGGATGTTCCAGGGTCAATTGGCTAGAAGCCTTGATTTAAAAATGAGGGCGATACCTGATCTTAATCTTCTAAGGTGTTGGCCTCAACCCAGGTGGTCAGAGAGACCTTTGTGACTGCGTTGCTTCTGATGTTTAGCGTTCCCACCGCGTTCCTGGCGAAGTCGTTGTGAGCCACAGCAAACGTCCACTGTGACTCTGCTATGGGCGCCACGTCGTGTCAGACACCGGTTGGGATCAAACAAGCGGATTCAACACAATCCTAACCTTAAGTAGTTAAAAAACCTGGCAACAGAGATGCCCATGCCTATAAATCTTTCTCCTACCAGGTAAAAAGTGTTAAGTGTCTTAAGAGAGGGATATGAACAAATACCGTGGGAGCCATTAGCCCACAGTACCAATGAGAGGGACCTCCCTAATAGGGAATTCGTGATTTAAAACGACGGGAGAAAGTCAGACTGTACAAATGGCCTATGCTGATAACAGCAATTAGAATTGTAAAATGTCTAAGAAAGGAACGCTGGCTGGAGAAGCTGGTGCAGATTTTCAGGGCTACGTGAAACCCCAGGTGTAGCTTCAGAAGGATAAGACTCAGATAAATTATATCCTAGAAGGACCAAAGTGAGCCTCATCCCAGAAAGTGCAGGAGGGTTTAGCTGGAAATGTCCATTTGCTCTTGGGAGAGACCGTGTTTTTTTTTTTTTTTGAGACAGAGTCTCACTTTGCTGCATGGGCTAGAGTGAGTGCCGTGGCGTCAGCCTAGCTCACAGCAACCTCAAACTCCTGGGCTCAAGTGATCCTCCTGCCTCAGCCTCCTGAGTAGCTGGGACTACAGGCATGCACCACCATGCCCGGCTAATTTTTTCTATGT
>CAUYRT010090074.1:0-22852 GCA_963574885.1 Lepilemur ruficaudatus | reverse complement strand
GCCTGAGCAAGAGTGAGACCTTGTCTCTACTATAAATAGAAGGAAATTAATTGGCCAACTAAAAATATATAGAAAAAATCAGCCGGGCATGGTGGCACATGCCTGTAGTCCCAGCTACTCGGGAGGCTGAGGCAGAAGGATCGCTTGAGCCCAGGAGTTTGAGGTTGCTGTGAGCTAGGCTGACGCCACGGCACTCACTCTAGCGCGGGCAACAGAGTGAGACTCTGTCTCAAAAAAAACCCAAAACAAAACAAAACAAAAACAAAAACCCAAAAAGGTGATAAATTTTGTCACTAACAAAATCAGAAGGTGTGTCACGAACATCTCAGAATGGCTGACAAAGCATACAATTAGCTGTTTTACCTGTGCCAAGTCTTTTTGGTAGGACAACTTAGGGAATCTAAAGACTGGTTGGTTTATCAATATATATATATATTTTCTGTTGGTGGTGGAGGCGGGTAATAGGAGAGACATTTCTATATGGTTCTCTCTCAGTAGGAACTAAGATTTGCAACTCTTCAAATCATGATAGAAAACATTTGGAGAGCTGGCGCAGTGGCACACACCTGTAAACCCAGCTACTTGGGAGGCTGAGGCAGGAGGATGGCTTGAGCCCAGGAGTTTGAGGTCAGCCTGGGCAGGACAGTGAGATCTTACCTCTAAAAAAATAAAAAAATAAAAAACCCAAACAGTTGGAGAGCCACTTCTATTCTTTTTCTACCCTCACCCCAATTCTGTCATCTCGGCTGTCAGTGACCTTTTCATGGGTTTGGTTGTTCCTCAGATGGTGGCCTCCTGGGTGTGCGGTGGAAAGCCTGCCTCATGACAGAGTTGGTGGGAAGTGAAGGAGAGAGCCCTGCAGAGCTCATGTTCAGAGTGAGTGCACAGGACAAAGTCAACGTACTGCCTGAAGCTGCTGCAGGACTTCATTGCCCAGCGTGGCAGGTGCAAATCCCGCCTCAGCCCTTCTTGTTAGGCATCTTGGTGACATTCTCCTCACCTTCACCCCCAGCCCTAGCAAGGGGGGACAGCAGTTAATTAGCACAGCATAGGGAGTGTGTATGGTAACCATGTGTGGCTGGCAGCAGAGTGAGACTCTGTCTCAAAAAAAAAATGTATAAATTCTTACAATTCATGTAAATTTTCTCTGGAATTGATGGGCCACAAGGTAGGCTTAGAATGCTACAAAGAAAGTGCAGCCTTTGTGGGTGGACACCCCACTCAGAAAAATAACCTCAGAAGAATGGAGAGCATCCAGCAAATCCATTAGTCACATGAAAAAGGAGGACCGTATCTATGAGGAGAGTCCCCAGGTTGGTGGAATGGGCCTTCGTTTCACCATTTTGAGAAGCAAAAGTGGGTCTCTTCAGCAAATACTTTAACACCAACCTGGTGGAAATGCTCTCTTTCCCTAGCTTTCTCTCCTACTCATCCCTGCTTCCAAATTCTCTTTCTCTTGTCCCACAAAGAGTCAACAGGATCTGTGATATTTCAAGAGTATAATGAGCAACTCCTCTTTCACAATGGGCATAAGCAACCCGGAATAGCTTAGAGTCCAGTATTACGGAAACACAGTGATATACCGAAGACTGCGCACCAAACCTCAAACACGTTGGGACTGTTGCCATGGAATTTCATCAAACCTTTTTTCCCTGAGACGGATGCCATGCTACAAAGTAGGAGAAGCCATTTGTGCAGTCTGAGGTGGGACATTTTAATTTCTGGCAGCACATGAATGAGCTGAGTTGGAGCCGAATGCATAAGCTCTTTAGAAAGAAAACACTGATCTACTAGGAATTTGGGATTCTTGGCTCTGGTAGAGATGTTCCCAAAGCGGACTCTTAATTTGTAAATAGGCTCATGAAGTTGTATGTGGAAGCAGAATTTATTTTCCCTAACACAAGTTCTTAAAAAGAAAAAAAAAAAAGGCTTTGGCTGCAGGTGCCAATTTGTATGTACACTTTGGGGCAAGATTAAAATACTTTCCTGTGTTTTGTTTCTCTCCACCATCTTCTTCACACTCACAACTCAGTGGTTAAAGGAAAGACTGAACACCCTACCATTTTCACACCAAAGAAATATGAAACATGTATTCACATATATGCTCCTCTGCTTAATAGCCAGACATTAAGAGGTTTAAAAAATAACTTATGATTACTGCATAATCCCGTAAAAATGTAAAGCTGGAAACGACCTTAGAGAACATCTCAATCCAGTTCTTATTTTATGGATGAGGAGACTGAGTTTTAAGAGTTAAATGATTTGCTCAAAGTCACACAGCTAATGAGTGGCGAATACGGAATTAGCAAACAGATTTTGTAACCCCTATTCCAGTGCTAATTTTACAATGATCATAGCATTTCTCCCTGATAGTGTGTCCCCACTATTAGTGACAAAGATGACTGATGCATCTGTAGAACACAGATCAGACTTTCAGGAATTTTTGTGGAAAAAGTAGCTCTATTTAAATGGGAGCTGGGGGTGGGGAAGAGCCCAGACCTGCCTGACCCAGGAGAACCTGTCAGTAGAGGTGTCCTCTTCCTCATCCCAGACCAAAGCTCAGCTCTGATCTAAACAACACACACACAGCATCTCTCCCTGATTCCTCTCCCATGAGGAACGGGAGGCTAAGCCATACTTTCTGGATGCTTCCATATGTTTTGTGGAAAAAAATCATTGGCATGTTTGCTTTGGGTCCGTACCACCAATGCCTCATGCAGGAGAACGTTTGTTGGCTGTAGTTTTTTTTTTTTCCCCGTTGATTCTTCCAAATCATTTCCCTCCTCAGACCCCCGCTCAGCCAATCTTGATCAAAGGAAAGGGATACCTCAGTGGACAACTTCCTGGAGTTTCAGTGATGGTCTGTGTTTAAAACCATCAGTATAGAATTTCACCTATAGACAACTGGTTCAGGCCAAAGCAGCTCAGCTTTTCACTGGAGATGGGAGGGTGCAGGGTAGGAGCAGAAGTGTCATCAGATGCTTATTACTATTACTATAATATTATTTAATAGGTAATGGAGCTGATGCTTGGAGAATGGGGTCTTCAGTTACTGGTAATAGATGCTTATTTTATGGCTGTTCTTTTTCTTGCTCTTAGACCACCATTTGGGTTGGAGAGATTATATCCTAACCCTTCTGCTTGTGTTAAGTGCAGATGGGCAAGGCTTCCCAGCAAGGTCAGCTGGTCAGCTCTTCTTCTTTGTGGATTGGGGCATATGACCAAAAAGCTTCTCTACATACGGCTGATGCAGCTCAGAAAGAATGTCTCATGCAGCACAGCGGGGGGGACCGTTCCAACTGGCAACGAATGTCAACGGATGCCCGTTCTATTGCTGCAAAAGATAATGACCAATACTTCTTTGACTTTTAAATTCCATAAAATTCAAGTCCCTGATGGGAACACAAAGGTTTCGCACAAGTAATAACATAATAGGCCTGCAAATAATTTCTGAATGAAGACAGTGGTTCTCTGGCTACCCATGTGAACACCACCCATTGGATACTTAAAATGGTTTGAAAAGGGGCTTGGAACTGAGCGTGTTTTGAGAGCAATCTCTTAGGTGGGGTTACTGGTTTTAAAAAACGGTGTTGAACACTCTGGGACAATCTTTGGGACGAGATATTCACTTCAGCATGGCTCTGTGCTCTCCTCTGGCTATGTGAGATGAGAACTCATACCGATCGTGGCTCCGATATCCACACATGTTACACTCAAAGGGGTCACGGAAGCCATGGCAGCCCATGTGAATAGTGAACATCACATAATCCAGGAAGAGGACGCGACAGTGGTCACACCGATACACATCCATCACCTCTCCCTCTTTGTTGATCACTTTGATGGAGTCTCTTGGGCAGATGGGCGGGGGCTTGAGGAGTTCATAAGAGCGGGGGACCTCCTTCAGAAGTGGCATCCCGTTGCGGGCCCGGGGAAGGGCCAGGTGATTTTGCGGATAGATGTGATTCTGGCGTTCCTCATGGTTGCTGTCAGTGTCCGTGGAGTCGTGGCCACTGTTGTTGGGGGAGAGGCCTCTTTCGGAAGGCATGCTCTTCTCTGCAAGGTGGATGCTCTTCTTTTCCATCTCTTGAGGGGCACCATTGGGCATCTCGGCCCGGGTGAGGGCTATGGGATACATGCTGCTGATCACTGGAACCATCTCGGAGGTGGGAGCAGGCGGTGTCTGGACCAAGGGGCGCAGGGCTTCGGCGCCCAGATAGCTGATGGCGTTATTGATGGCTTGGTCCATCATTCGGGTCTGTATCATCTCACTCTCTTTCTCGTACATATAGCTGGAGTTATAGTTGACATCAAAGCAGTGGCGCTTCTCACCTGGAACAGGTGAAAGAAAGGGTTATAAAGAAAGCAACACAAAGGCAGAGAGTTCGTAAAACCATTTTCCAGGGATCTCAAAAAAGGGACGAAGTTAAGTTGCCCGCGGCTCAAGAACACCCAGCCCAGGCAGAAGGGGCGTATAGGGTGCTGAAGTCTCAGGAGACACTGGTCAGGAACAGCACATTTGGACAGTCCAAACAAAGCCAGCAGGCAGAAGGGAGGGGCAGAGATGTGGTTAGTTGAGGCCACATTGTGAGCTACACCCGCTACAGATGGCAGAGGGGAGCCCGAGAGAGAGGAGGAGGGAAAGAAGCAAGAGAACATCAGGACGGGACATAGAGGGACAAGGCAGCTGCCACCATGCAGGAGCATGGGGCCTCTGCGCTATTATTGTCTGTGAACTCAGACGCAGTCAGCTCCCAGGCTCTTATTATGCTTATTGTTTTCTGCTTGTAACATCAGGTAGCCAGGGGGACGGAAAGGGTGGGGAAGCTCAGCCACTGGCCTTGGCAGCTTTTTAAATAGCTACAGCAGTAGAGAAAATAGCCCCCAAAACATCAGCTTGCCACTCCCCAAACTCACCAGTGACCTCGCTGCCTGAGACTTAAATAAAAGAGCTTCGAATATAGACAATTTTAGAAAAGCTTTCCTGTGGAGAGATCATGATCTTTGTCCCTCTCCCAAAGTGTTACTCTTCCTTTGCTTGACAACTGTATCCTGACTACATCTGTAATCATTAGGACCTATCTCACCCTCAAGTGAAACAATTAATTTGTGGTCACCCTCTCCTACTTTTCATGTCAAACTGCTGAGAAATTTTGAAAAGAGAGTTTAGCCACCTTCAGGGTGTGTGGGTGTTGTGTGTTAGAAAACGGCCATAAGGAAGGCAGGGACAGGGGCTGCAGCGCTGGCGGATGTGCTGCGTGGCCAGCAGTGGGGACAGGGAGGAGAAGGCGTGGCAGGGGAGTCCAGTCTGGAAGTGGGGCTGAGACTGAGGTTATTGCTTTTCCATTGTCTGATCTCAGATTCTGGAGAGATCTGCTGAACCTCATATCCTTCTTTTCTGTAACATTTCCTAGGCATGTTGTGGTTCCAAAATTTGTCTGCCATACAGTAAAGGGTTCAGCAATAAAAAATAGAAAAAAATCTCATAAGAAAACAAAAGGATTGGAAGAACCAGTTTCTAGTTTGAGGTGTCTCCAATCTAGTAGGCAAGAAATAAGCCCTATATATGTATAAAATTGGAGAAAAAGTATAGGTTCAAAACCGTAAGGGGGCTGCTTTGCTCAACGGAGGTCTTTGCTTTTATTCTAAATGCCACATTTGAGGTATTCAGGCAGGGGAGTAACATGTCTTCTGTTAAAAGAATAATGAGGCAATGTACAGGCAGCAAGGGCAAGACGATTTGGTGTAAACTGAGCACACATGAGGCAGAAAAGTGGGAATACACAGGATATGCATGGGGACAAGTGACAGAACCTGGTTAAAGCTATAGCAAGACGTGCGGAATAAAGTATTTCTCAAACTTCATTATTCCTTCACATTCTACAATATCCACACACCGGGGCAGTGTGGGTGAGAGAACGAGCTCTACAGCCAGATGGGTGGGTTTGATGCTGGCTCCATAGGTCACTAGTTATGTGACCCTTAGCAAGTTACTTAACCTGTCTGTGTTCCCGTCCTGTACGATGGAGGTAATAATCCTACCGCACAGGTCACCGGCACATGCGTAGCACAGAGCTTGTCACATGGAAAACACTTGGTAACTGCGAGGGGGATTTTTCTTTGTTTGATTCAGCTCACATTTTCTTTCCTTTTTTTCTACAATAAATTTGTTTTTTAAGGAAACTTTAGATCACGAACATAAACGGAAAACCAGAATCACTTACCGCAAATAGAAGGTAACTATGAAAAATAAAGACAATGAAACAGACTGATTTATTAAATTTCGATCAGCTATGACTGTGAGTACTTGGAGACTAAGAGTCCCCTCTCTCTTTGTGAAAAAGAGAGATTCCCAAGTGTGAGATTAGTGTTGAAGACAACTAGCATCAAATTAAGTCCAAATCTTTATCCTTAGTGTAATCAGGGGAACTGAAAGAGAACCGAAAAGAAAATAATTTTCTTGCCATGTGGATTGGGGTTTTTTTAGGGAGGGGGTTAAAAACTGTTTTTAGAGGTGGGGGTCTCGCTGTGTTGCCTGGGCTAGACTCAAACTCCCATGCTCAAGTGATCCTGTCGCCTCAGCCGCCCAAGCAGCTGGGACTATACAGGTGGGTACCACCAACGCCTAGCTAGGATCAAGGTTTTTAAATTCCCTGTGTGTCTCCTGGTGGTCTGCATCCCACATTTTGGGAAACACTGAAAAAAGATAACACACGGCAGGACCGCATGGTGGGCACTCGGAACGACCAAATATAGGGTTTGGATCTGAACAAAGAGCAAACAGCTACGTGCCCTTGAGAAAGAGAGGCCTGCGTTCAGTGTAACAGCGATGTGCATGATGGACCACAACAGCGATAAACTGGAGCCAGGAAATCCAGCAAAAAGATCTGTTCCAATCAGATGGATTTGTCCTGCATCCCCACCACCTTAAGGTCAACTTGACAGCTTCTAGACAAATACCTGAGAGAAAAAAACATGCAAAGAAAAACATCCTGTTTTGGCCGCTCAGTAAGAAACAATAGGAAAGTAGGCCTTTGCCAAAGCAATCAATGGTTTTTATTTTCAGCACCCAGACTGGATATATCTTTTGTCAAGTGCGTCGGGAAGAATGATGCTGAGAACATGAAAGCCAACTAAGGTCACAAACATTCATTCCCCCAGCAAGTGACACAGAAATGATAACTTTGGTTTCCTGGCCTTTTCAAGGTTAGTGATGATTCTCCAGTGTGGCCAGCTCTCCTCAACTCTCTATATACCCAGGGTTCTTGAGAACCTTTTTACCTTTCACGTAACACAGAAGCTCTAGAAAGCTCCAGAAAGTTTCCAGGTGGGCACATCGCAAACTCTGCTTTTATCCCTTCTCCCAAGAGTTTGCTTCACTTGCCTAGGCCTACAAATGCATACTCTATACCACCTGCAGCCTATGTCAGAAAACAGCTGAGTGCTAAAGTTGTAAGAGACAAAACATTAAGAGGAAAATAAAGCCCTGGATGAGTGGAAATAGGTGACTGAGTTCTGTGGTTAACACAGACCATTGTTCATTGTTAAGAGGATGATCTTCACGTGCTTGCAACTTGCAATCATCAGATCCCCTCATCTCCGAGTTACGGTAACTTGAGCAGTGCAGATGATTATCAGTCACCTGTAGACACGATGACTCAACGTGTATGAAACTCAGAAGGGGTAAGCTACAGTAATTGAAAAGCCAACAGCTCACGTTTCTTTAGTAACACACTCATAAAAAAGGTTAGTCAAACCACAAGAATGTAACTGCTTCCAAACCTGCACAGAGCATCTGGTCCAGCTTCTAGTCAGAATCACACCACACCTTTGAATGATTCATGATACCAGCTTCAGGCTGAATTAGAGGTTTTCTTCCAATGAAAATACGAATGGCAACAAGAAGTCCTAAGTTTAGAAACCAAGGCTGCCTGGATGGGTCGTTCCCTACCTGGGATTCTTTCTAAAGGTGTCAATCTCTAATATCTAGGCTTTGATAATTGTAAACTGAGCAACTACCTGTCCTGGATTGATGCCACGTGGTAAGGGCATATGGTTGTTGGCTTCTAACTTCCAAGGTGGAAGCAAAGAATCACAGAATCACAGACTAGAGCTAAAAGGGCCCTTCATTGAGCGTGGGGATTCAGAACCCCCCTTCAGGGTCAAGGATCAAGACCCACCACCCTAATCACCCTAATCTGTTTTCTTCTAGTCTTTAGACTTCACAGTGCCTTATACCTAATAATACTAATAACATTAGCTACTTTTTATTGAGCACCTACTGTATACCCAGCACCATCCTAATACTTTGCATCCCATCTCATTTTATTAGCCCCTTAGGGGCTGATACTTTTTGAGGTATGAATTACCCCCTCTCTAGTCAAGGCTAAAGCACAAATAGGCTGATTTCACTTTCCAAGGTTGCCCAGGTGGTGAATGGAGAACCAGAATGCAACCCAGGAGCCCACATATCTCAGTACATGTTTGAGCGTTAACTGCTGTTTCCTGGCTGCTCCCTTGCCTGTGGCTGCACACCCCGCCACCAGCAGTGACTTCGAATTCTGTGCTGGGGTGGTTCCCATAAGCAGGGCAAAAGGGGGCTTCGTGGCAGCAACTAGACCAGCACATGCATTCGGGAAGTATGAGATACACAGAGTTGTCGTGATGTCTATAAAGTGCTTAACAGCGTGTCGGGTATATGTAAGTATTCAACAAGTGGTAGATCTATTAGTAATATTATTATTATTTGCTTAGCACCATGTTAGGTGCTTTGAGGAATACAAACTTAATTGTAAGCCAGTAGAGACGCAGCATTTACACCATTTCATTACAAATCAGTATCTTAATGCTATGTGGCAGAACAAAGTGTAGAGTAGCCAAGAGAGGAGCAGAGAAAATCATGGACCTCTTCTCACGTACGCCACACATAACACGGGGCAAATATTAATCTATGCTTTTCTTTAAAGCTCCCTTATAACCAGAGGTGGTGGTATGACGGTGGTAGAGATGGTAACACCTATGACAAGAGGCAGACTATTAAACGTGCCCTGAGTGCAGAGGGAGAACAGAGCAGAGACAGAACCCAGGGGTACGGGCACGTGGACAGTGCGTACCTTCACGGGCAGATGTGAGGGGGTGCATCCAGAGAGCCTGGACAGAGTGATTTCGTAGAAGTGGGTAAATATTACATAGAAGTGGGAGGAGTAGTTCATTGTGGCTGAACCAAAGGACTAGTGGGCTGAGAGGATAAATTAGAAAAGGTAAGTTGGAGACAGATTGTGGAAGGCTCAGAATGCCTGACTGAATGGTGTGGATTTTATTCTATTGGGAACCATCGAAAGTTTTTGAAGAGGGGGAAAATATGACTGGGCCTTTAGAAAAATAACACAAATCTAATGTCACAGTCACCACGATGGTGTAACATGAAATATTCAGCTTTGAAGCCTTTAAGTTTCTTCAAGTCACATAAATGTGTTTGCTGCTACTTCAGAGAATTTCCCATGTGTATTGTCACTCTTACTGCAAGCATATATCCAAAAGTGAACAAAAAAGGCAGATAAATAGGGGAAATGAAATATCCAGTGATCATTATGGCTCTGATCTCCAATGAGACTAAAATTCCTATCACTTCGTCCAGGAAGTGGAAAGAGAGGGGGCAGGAAGGACAGAGAACAGAGAGAGCTGGGGATGGGGGCGCAAGTGAGGAAAACCGAGCTGGAGGGCACATTTTGTTGCTGCAGATATCTTTGTGCTCTGTGAGACACCGGGAAGTGCTATTTGGATGTCATCTGTCCTGACGGAGTCACCAGGGGAAGACTGTTCTTTTCGCAAAGAAACCACCCTGAAGGGAGAACAATCGCCCTTCTTCAAGGGACTTTTCTCCCACTGGCCCCCCGGTCAATGACCAGACCCCTTGCTGTCCAAAGCCCCAACATGGCACATGTAACAGGCACTGCTCTTGGTGATCTCCCAGGGAAGAAAGTGCCTGGACAAAGCAGTGTCTTATAGACCAAGATCTGGCCCTGTTCTGTCACCTACCAGCTGTGGTTCCATCTCTCTGATCCTCCTCCTCACCTTGGTAAAATTGCGTCACTGTTGGTTCCTAATATCCCTAAAATGCTATGACATTGTAATGCTTATAGGATTATGGACATCGGCCCTTTGGGAAAGGGTGGGAGAAGATACTTTTTGCTCTTAGAAACAGGTATTAAAACTGCTTCCTGTCACTCTGTTAACCAAAGCAGAAAATTTCTCATTAGTTACTTCACAGGGAGAACCAATGGTTTGTTGAAGTGTCAAAACCTCACTAACATGTTTACCACGGGGAAGTGAGATCTTTTTTCATGCTCTTTTCAATGTGAAAACTTCCTTTAATAAAGTAATGCATAAAATTTAAAAAGAATAAGGAGATGCTATGGTAACCACTCTGGTTACCACATCTGTTTTTCAGGAAAGAATGAAAATTAAGAAAAAAATATGCAGAAATGTAGTCATTTTTCTCCTCGTCCAAGAGAGAAATCCAGCCTCCACTTTGAGCCAAGTATTTGAGGATGGCCTAGTTTGAAGTGTAGTCAAACAAGTTTATAACAGAAGAATAGGATTCAGACAAAGGAAAACCTCTAAAAGGGTCAGAATGCTCAAAGTAAGGTCTTCTCTTTTGTTTCTTGAGACAGAGTCTCGCTCTGTCACCCAGGCTAGAGTGCAGTGGTGTCATCATAGCTCACTGCAACCTCAAACTCCTGGGCTTAAGTGATCCTCCAGTCTCAGCCTCCCCAGTAGCTGGGACTACAGGCATGCACCACCATACCAGGCTAAGTTTTCTGTTTTTAGTAGAGACAGGATCTCAGTCTTGCTCAGGTTGGTCTCCAACTCCTAACCTCAAGTGATCCTCCCACCTCAGCCTAGGATTACAGAGTGCTAGGATTACAGGTGTGAGCCACCGTGCCGGGCCCCAGTTTATTTCTAATGGATGAGAAATGCTACTGCTAGTAATTATCTTTAGCCTGCTGGGAAAGTAATGGGCTGACCTGATGGTATAATTTCACCTCTACCCTCACAGTTCAAGAGGTCAGGAAAGCCAAGGCTGGTCTGAGTGTTGTGCAACCGTCAGCAAGGATTAAAGGGAGTGACTCATTCTTCCTTCACACCTTACCCATTGCCATTACCCTGGCGCCCGATTCTTTTCAGAAAACAGTGCCTTGGAGAGGAAATACAGGAGAAAGGAGAGGAGAGGAGGGGAGGGAGAGGACAGGAGAGGAGAGAGAAGAGGGAGGGAAAACGTCAGCCCCACGTGTTTTGTGTCACTTCATCCCACACACTGCACAGTGTCACAGATAATGTCCACTTTATCCTCTCCCTTGACGTTACAGTTTTCTATCACAAAAGTTGACTCAGTTAAATGATTTAAGGAGTTTCTTTTATTTAAAAAGAAAATCTCTCAAACAAAGATTTAGGATGTAAGTTAACGCGAGAAGATTAGAACAGTACCCAGAAACAAGAATTCCAGCTACATGACAGGAGCTCTTAACCATTTGTGTGACGGATGAGTGGACAAAAGAGCCAACGAACAAGTAGCACTGCCCTAAGGAAAACGCATGAACGCTGAGCGAATGCGACTGTTCTTTAGTCTCAGATTTAACAACAGCTTCCTCAAAGACACTTCAATAGCAATAATCGTGCCTCAGAGAAACCTCATTGGCTACGATACTGCCATTCCGCAAAGCTTTAAAAAACTTAAAACGGAGGATATGGTTTATGACATAAACACCATATCTGTATAGCCTCGAGAAAAAAGTTATCTGAAGTTACACACAGGGGTTTTGTAAACGCAAAGTGGTGTTCATAATTGCTGTCTTAGATTTCTTTTCTGTTATAATTCACCTCACAGACTAGATAGGAGGGAACTTCCTGGTCACTTCATCACCTATCAGTCTCCTTATTTCACAGTTGAGTAACTAGAAGCCCAAAAAGGTTACCTGATTTGTCTAAAGACACACAATTCAGAAATGACAGAGCTAGGATTGGAAACTGGGTCTTTTGGCTTCTAATCCTGTGTTTCTCTTATTGCGCTATACCACAATTTATCAAAAAAAAAAAATTCCCCCAGTTATTCTGGGCCCTGAAGCCTTGAAGTTGCTACCTCAGCTCAATCAAGAGCTAACTCTATACTGGGCTTCTGGTTCCAGCACAGAGAGAATGTGATGGTTCAGAAGATGAGAGAAATCAGAACCTGCAAGATCAGCATCTCTTGTGAGCCTGGAAGTGATGCAGTGAAAATCCTCTGGCCTCAGTGGTAGCTAACAAATCGAACGGACCCCCGAGGCAACAGGCAACATGGCATGAATTTGGGCGTATGAAATATGTTGTGTTTTTAGCCCAGGAAAATACCAAAGCAACTTTTTAAATATTGAGTAGGGCTGTAGCTCAGTTATAGGTTTAGGGCAGCTATTAAGTACTAGGTACCTTCTGTCAAATTTTAGTTCTCCTAGACCAAAACGCATTGACCACAACTGGATTGAAATTAAGTTACTTTACATTTTTTTTCTTGTCTGTCTCTCTCCATGTCCCTCACCATCCTCCCCATATCAGCTTCGCCCAGTGCTAGAGTCAAAACTTTCCCCAAATTAAAATACATTCATGACATAGAATAATGATCCCAGCTTTCTTTCATACTCCAGTCAGAGCCTCTTCACATAAGTAAAGCTCAGAAGATACACAGGCACTGTTTCAAGACAATGTCTTGGAATCACAATTGGTCTACTGTTCCTAAACTCTACGTAGAAATCACCACATGCCCCCCGACATTTCTCACCAAGGGGGCAGCAAGGAGAAGGGGATCTCCCTAAACTGAAATACACCAACTTTAATCTGACACAATTTATCCTTTTTTTTTTTTTTTTGAGACAGGGTCTTGCTCTGACACTCTGCTAGAGTGCAGTGGCGTCATCATAGCTCATTGCAACCTCAAACTCCCGGGCTCAAGCCATCTTCCTTCCTCAGCCTCCCAAGTAGCTAGAACTGCAGGCACTCAACCACCACACCCGGCTAATTTTTCTATTTTTTGTAGAGATGAGGTCTTGCTCTTGCTCAGGCTGGTCTCAAACTCCTGGCCTCAAGCAATCCTCCTGATTTAGCTTCCCAAAGTGCTGGGATTACAGGCTGGGGCCACTGTGGCCTGGCCTGACACAATTTATTCTTAAAGTGATTAAAAGTATACAAAAACCTTTCAGCTAATCAAAATAAAATAATCAGAAATACCAAGTTAGGTAATTTTTAAATATATGAGTTCTTTCAATATGTTTCTGTAATTCACATAGAATGTCACCTTGCAAAAACATTATCTAGACAAGAGTAAAATCTAGGCAAATTTAAAACCCAGGCAGGCACTTAATATCTATAAAAATCCATTGAGAAGAACACAAAAAGACTGAAGTAAGAAATCAACAGCAGCCAGCAGCTTTGGAAAAAGAGATTGACAGGTTTCTAAAACATGATTGGTGTTGAAGGAGTCTATTTTTGTGTGATAACTATTTCTGTTCAGTATCACCAACTTTCAATTTATAGCAAAACTGTACATTCAGTTTCAGCTGTCTTTCACAAATACAAATCTATTTTAAATATCATGGTCACATTTATGTACACATCTGGGAGAGTTCAGCAAAATATCTCTGCCATTTGGAAGTCCTAACACTTTAATGAACATAATTATTTCTTAGCCATCTCATTCGGCTGTATTTTTTGACAATGTGAAAACCAGTGGCATAAAAACTCCAGCAAAACAAATGATTAAATCAAACCTTGTTATTTAAATCTATGTTTGCCTGATCACTTTTCCTTAAAGCCAATTCTCAAACTCAAGAAAATATGGCAATATGTTTTAGAGCATGAAAAAAGTTTGAGCATGCTAACGAACCAACTTGTAAAATATAATTACAAAAGATTACAAACATGCTATCTCGAACATCTTACTGGTGTAAATTGCATAAACTCTCACGCAACATATGTCATTCAGAGTAAAGAGGAAGGAACAGCATTTTTAACATCATATCCATTTTGGAAATTGGATACCAAATACTCCCATCTTCTGTTGCTATGATCCTTTCATTAATATCTTACATTCTATTTGCTAGAGCTATCAAAATGAACCGCAAAGAATAAAAGTGGACGATGGAAAACCAATTACTTTAACAGAGGTTAAGCTGGGAAGGGCCTCTGTAGTAAACGTCCTACCTTATCTCATTCAAACTATCTGCTAACAACAGCAGGAAAAAGGTTCGTACTCTTACCAATGAATTTCTGAGGCATTGAGCTTTTTCGTTTTGCCACATTGCTTGCTAATCTGTCCAGAACGAGCGCTCTTTCACTTCCCATCTCTGCTTTGATGTGTCTTGCCTCGGCACTTGCTGGTTTGGAAAAATATAAAAAGAAGAGGGAAAAGAATACATTGGTAAATGGGCAGGAAAGGAAGTAAACTGGAAAAAGAAGTGTCCGCAGTCTGATGCACACTCCGTGATTGTTACCTGTTGTTACTGCTCAGATTCTTGCCTGGGGTACCTGCGGTGGTCAGGGAAGCCGTCGCCAGGGCACCTTCAAATCTTGCAGTCTTATGCTGAGATGGGAAAGCCCGACCCATCCCCAACCAGTACCTTCATTAGCAAGAGGAAGTATTAAATAAACAGCCTGGACGTGGTTGGTTGCAAAAAGATAGATAGATGGAGATCTTCTAACCCCTGATCAGCCTTCTTTCTGATTCTGAGTAACTGCGTGTGACACCTGCAGACTGCTATAATTCTTCTTAACAACTTTGAAAAAAAAGTATGGTGCCCCAGATTTACTGCTCTGTTTATGTTAACAGCACTTTTGAAAATAGATACACTCACCCAGATAGCAAGAAATCTACTCAGTGATTTGTGTATTGAAATTCTGAGTGGTTTCTGTCTTTCTTTTTTTTTTTTTCCTCAGCATGCTCCTCTCAGTTTCTGTCTTTCCAATTCTATTTCTCTGGGCTCTGCATTATCTGTTTCATATGCTCTTCACATTTCAAAATTGTCTCAGCTAAAATTTCCCTGAGCAACACGTCTGTCTTGAAATTAAAGAACAATTTGTATAATGCATCTCTGTTAAATTTCTAATGAAAAGTGTGAATAAAAACTACCTAATTGTCAATCCATGAATAGACCTCTGAGTGGTGTAGGCCTCAGAACTGGTGACACATTAGAACCACCTGAAGAACATATAAGAAATACTGGGCTGGGCGTGGTGGCTCAAGCCTGGAATCCTAGCATTCTGGGAGGCTGAGGTGGGAGGATCACTTGAGGCCAGGAGTTCAAGACCAGCCTGAGCAAGAGACCCCGTCTCTATTAAAAATAGAAAAAAATCTGCCAGGCAACTAAAAATAGAAACAAAAAATTATCCGGGCGTTGTGGATTGCTTGAGCCCAGGAGTTTGAGGTTGCTGTGAGCCAGGCTGACACCACGGCACTCTAGCCCAGACAACAGAGTGAGACTCTATCTCAAAAACAAAACAAAACAAAACAAAACAAAGAACTACCTCTGCCCAGGCCCTGCTTCAAATCAATTACATCAGGATCTCTGGTTTAGGGGCCTAGGCAACAGTAATTTCCAAGCTCCCCAGATGATTTTAAAATGCAGCCATAGGCCTGGCAATGTGGTTCATGCCTGTAACCCTAGCACTCTAAGAGACCAAGGCAGGACGATCACTTGAGCTCAGGAGTTCAAGAACAACCTGAGCAAGAGTGAGACCCCATCTCCACTAAAAATAGAAAAAAATCAGCCAGGCATGGTGGTAGTCTCAGCTACTCAGGAGGCTGAGGTAGGAGGATCACTTGAGCCCAGAGTTTGAGGTTGCTGTGAGCTAAGCTGACACCATGGCACTCTAGCCTGGGCAACAGAGTGAGACTGTCTCAAAAAAAAAAAAAAAAATGCAGCCAGAATTGAGAACCACTAGAGGAGTACATAAGTAGTGCCAATATCTAATCAATTAAAATAGTAAATTGGAACAAATGTAGTATAATTTTCCTTGACATAGCTGGTAGTACCCAATAACACTTCATGTCTAAAGTTCAAAGAGATACCAGCTGCTCTAAATATAAGGCTTTTAATTTAATTAAATTTTTTTTTTTTTTTTTTTGAGACAGAGTCTCACTTTGTTGCCCAGGCTAGAGTGCTGTGGCGTCAGCCTAGCTCACAGCAACCTCAAACTTCTGGGTTCAAAATCCTGCCTCAGCCTCCTGAGTAGCTGGGACTACAGGCACGTGCCACCATGCCCGGCTAATTTTTTCTATGTATTTTTAGTTGGCCAATTAATTTTTTCTATTTTCAGTAGAGACGGGGTCTCACTCTTGCTCAGGCTGGTTTTGAACTCCTGACCTTGAGCAGTCCACCCGCCTCGGTCTCCCAGAGTGCTAGGATTACAGGTGTGAGCCACTGCACCCGGCCAAATTTTTTTTTTTTTTTAAAGACACAGGCTCTTGCTCTGTCACCCAGGTTAGAGTTCAGTGGTGCAACCATATTTCACTGTAACCTTGAACTCCTGGGCTCAAGCAATCCTCCTGCTTCAGTCTCCCAAAGTACTGGGATTACAGGTGTGAGCCACCATGCTTGGCCCGAGGCTTTACATTTTAACACACGATGCTAGCCTCTACACAGTCTGAAAAGGTATCTACCAATACAAGCCTAGGCATCTGAGAGAAACTGCCAGTCATGGAAAGGGTGGACCCCACATGTTGGGCTCCCTGTGTAGCAGGTCGCCTTCCCTGGACAGCCTCAAGCACATAAACAGTTAGTTGTAAACAGGGTTCTCTCAAATGAGATCCCACCAAATCCATCACAGCATCACGCTCCCAATGTGTATTCATATAGGTGCCTCACAAGGGGCTGAACAAAAGCTCTGGGTAGGAGACGAGTCTATGAGAATTCTGTCTCCATTTAGCTGTACCATCCCAAATGTCAGAGCCCCAGTCTTTAGTTTTTAAGGGGGCCCAAATCTAGCCGGGGTATGAAGGCCCCGAGGAACAGATCACCCGCAGCGGCCTCCTTAGCAGCTCTGCCAGTGACCTGACTTCTCTTCGTCACGTTGGCCACCTGCGTGGGCTCAGCCACCGCCTGCATCGAGGCCATTATTTCAGTGGCAAGCCTGGGGGATGGGCAAGCTTTCTGTAAAGGGCCAGAGAGTAAAGGTTTAAAAATTTGTGGGACATAGATAGTCTCTGTCCTATATTCTTTTTTTTTTTTTTTCTGTCCCACAACCCTTAAAAAATGTAACAACCCCTGTACACAAACAGGATGATGGCCACATTTGGTCCAAGGACTGCAGTTAGCCCACCCATGCCCTAAGCAAACATTGTGATGCTATAGACATTTTCTCTGTTTTATCATAACCATTTCAAGAGGCCCAAACTAAACTAAAAATGAAGTATCCATACATACATTTCTAATGTCTCTAAAGAATAAATTGGAATTAGTTTAAAGGATTAGAGTAAAAAGCAAGTAATGATTACAGAATGGACTCTCCCGCCCCCACCAAATACATACACAGATTTGGGAATTGTCAGTATTTATTCTACAGTTGAAGACTACGATGTGTTTGCTGTGTGAAGAGATTCTGACATACAGAAATAATGTCACAAATTCCATGGTCCCTCGTACATTCAGTATCACAAATGGCCTTGCCCAGAGAGAAGAAAACTGGCCACCTTTGCGGTAAATGAATGACAGAGAAAGACCTCCCAGGCAAGACTGTCGAGTATGGCCAGGCGAAAACAAAAGTCAAATCAGGGAGAGAATTCAAAGTATGAAATATCTTTCATTTTATTACTGGCATTAAAAAAAACAAAACAAAAAAAAAACCTATGCCAGTCATTACACAATCCATTATAAAGCTCAGGTTTTTTTTTAAAAAATTCAAGAATAAAATGAAATCTGCCTCCAAAAATGTATGAGGATGATGATAATGACAATATTTACTAGACTATGAACTTCTTGTCAAAAATAATTCTAGGTGCTATAGAAATAAATCATAGCCTCCACTCTAACCTATTAACAAATTATTTGTGTGAATGGCAAAAATAAGAGGCCTGGGTGGCTTTTGGCCTAGTGGTATAGTACTGCCACTCTGGCCAACAGCTGTAAATAACTGGCACTTTAGCGACAAGACACTGCTATGGAGAGAAGTGGGTCAAATTCTGTCCAGTGTGGGGATAGGTTAAAATGACCAAACAGGAAACTATTATATATATGATTTCCTTTCACACAAACCACCACCAGATGTGGCACTACCCAAAGCCCAAGAGCAGAGACATGAAAGACAAAGCCTGGAATTTGAAATAAATAGTGGGGAAGAGGCGGCTATGTTTGTGCTTTGAGTAGGAACATTCATTCTGATTCAAACAACTGAGAGAATTTAACCCATGTAAGGCCCCCCCACACTCTGTATTTTTTTATCAAAAATATTTATAGTGAAGCCAGGTGCAGTGGCTCACACCTGTAATCCCAGCACTCTAAGAGGCTGAGGTGGAAAAACCGCTTAAGGTCAGGGGTTTGAGACCAGCCTGGCAACACAGTGAGACCCTGTCTCTAGAAAATATAAAAAAAATTAGCCCTGCCTGGTGGCGTGGACCTGTAGTCCCAGCTACTCGGAAGGCTGAGGCGGGAGGATCCCCAGAACCCAGGCATAGGAGGGTGCAGTGAGCTATGATGGGGCCACTGCACTCCAGCCTGGGTGACAGAGCAAGACCCTGTCTCCAAAAAAAAAAAAAAAAAAAAAAAAAAGAAAGAAAGAAAGAAAGAAAAGAAAAAAAAATGTATAGTGAAAAGGGAATGAAAAACAGTACTCTGGGTATTTTTAACTTTTATCCCCATTTTACCACTCTTCTCATTAGTCTCTTGTGGTCCCTCCTCTCATGGCCAAATCCCTAACCAAGACTTACCCCGAGCATGATGTTGCCAGTCTAGTTTTCCTACTTGTCTGTCAGCACTCACTGCCTACATTTTACCAAACTCACTATCAATCACAACAGGCAGCTTTCTGAGGACACGTAATCAACATCCTCTACATTCAGGAGGATGCTGAAGCGTGGACATAGTGACCTAAATAACCGTAATTAGGGCATGTCACTAAATGGCAACCTCTGAGATAACATCACCTTTCATTCCTGGTTACCCACCAAGCTGGTCTTGACAGTCATTTCCAGGTAAATCTTACCGTGTAAATCAGTGACAGTGCCTGACATTTAGAAGAATAAAATTGCACAGTGTTCATGGATGAACATGTTTTGAGGCTTGGGTGGAGATTTTCCCATCTCCACAACTCTGGTTAGTTTAAAAGAAATCCTCTGAGGCTAATCTAGAGGACTGCGGTTCACCCATGCCCTCTCAATGGATCATTTACTCAAAATAGCAACTCCAAGATCCCAATGGAAGACACTCTAGAAATTCAGCTCACGTATACTGAGTCAAACTGTGTTTTCTTCTTTCTATTTTATTTTATTTATTTTTTTCACAAACACTGTCTTCTGCACAAACTGTGTTTTCTAATGGTAAGTTAGGAAAAGGCAGATTTTCAACTGAATATGGTGCACTCCCATTTTCTTTCTTAAACTGTTAGTCTTTTGCCTTGCCGTTGTTGCACAGAGAATGCACGGTACCACTAAATGAGTACTCTTTAAAACACAAAGAAATGCTCTGGAGTTGGACAATCTCTTTGGGATCACAGAGGAGTTTAGGTAGTGCACTGAAATGAAAAGAAAAAAGAAAGAGGGCTATTGGCTTTTGGTCCTCTGCGCCAACTTTAGGACCCAACTGTCTATTTATACAAACAGTCTAGACTCGTTATCTTGCCATATCATGTCTCAGAAATGTAAGTGGAGGGAAACCAGTTTGGCAAGATAGTAAGGGAACAAGATAATAGGCTTAAATGACGAAATAGGAAATCCGCTCCTGGGTGGTGTTTGTCAGTTTAATGTTGCAAGGGGGGGTGTGAGGAACATGGGTTGGTAGCAAGGAACAATTTGCACATTTGGTTCACCAGTGAGCATAGAAGGGGTAGGACTGTAATTGTGGATCAACTTCCCTTCATGTCACTTGCCTACTATACAGTGGATATACCAATTTTCATTAGCAGAGTGATTTTAAAGACATGTTGGAAAAATAAATCATAAAATGTAATACAAAGTCACAATGACAGAATAGGTTGCTATCTTTATTCCCTGCACAAACCTTCATAGTTTGTCTGGTTTTTAGTTAACTGTTTCCATGATGCAACAATTTCTATCGCAAAGTCGTTGCAGATTTAACTAGGTAATTGTGTTGTGCTTTGCTTTTGTTCAAAGTCTTTCATTAGCTCTTGAAGTGTTCGATGGAGCTTAAATAAGAGGCATTGCTTCCTTTCTTTTCTATGCTGTGGTCAGTCCGTAGCTAATGGACAGTGGAACAAAGTGGTGTTATTACGCAATAACAATTGTTTAACAAGAGATGGCTATCAAAGACAGAGGCAGGCTCTAACAAAAGTTAAATAAAACAGTTGCCTTTTTGAGCAAGTAAAATGAATACTGCCTTGTGAGATAGTACCGATTTTTAAAAAGAACAGGTTGGGAAAATAACATTTTCTTTGGTCTGCCACATTGGTAAAAATATAAGTTTATTTTGAAACCTTGATGATTGTATTAGCTTCACTGAAACAATGAGAATGAAGATGAATGGTTTTGACTCCTAAATTCATAAATATAATTATTCAATTACTTTAAAAATCTTATTATTGCTAGATTTCATTGTTAGATAAAAATATGTCTTGTCCCAAGTATTCATAATTTGTATGAAATGAGGCTAAATGAATCTCTATACGAGCTGGTAGTCCCTTTCTGGAATAAGGATCAAGCTAACGAGAAAATGAAGTCCATGGTCTTCTACATTTTTCCTTCTTTTCATACATACCCCATTAAGACAGCAGAGCAGAACTGGAATATTTTGATGATGTCACTCATGATGCCTGGGGTAGAAACCTGGACTGAAGTAGCAATATCATGTGTCTCTATTAGACCTCTGCTTTATACTAATAGATCAAGTGTCTTGTTGAATTGTGAGTTCTTAAAGGGTAGGGGCTTGGTCAGCTGCGTTGGCATATTCCTGTAATCCCCGCACTTCGGGAGGCCAAGGCAGGAGGATCGCTTGAGGTCAGGAGTTTGAGACCAGCCTGGGCAACATAGAAAGACCCTATCTCTACAATAAATTTAAAAAAAAAAATTAGCTGGGCATGGTGGTGTGAACCTGTAGTCCTAGCTACTTGGGAGGAGAATTGCTTGAGCCCAGGAGCTTAAGGTTACAGAGAGCTATGATTACACCACTGTACTTTAGCCCACAAGCAACAGACCCCGTCTTAAAGAAAAAAAAAAAGAAAAAGAAAAAGGCAGGTGCTTAACTTTTACTCATCTTCACAAACAGTTCTGACATACCGCCTGGCATGTAGAGAACTCAACAAATGCTATCTGATAAAAGAAAATGATTGGCAAGACCAGGAGTCCTATTGCCCGATACCCGAGTTCTTTTGCAGGCTGGTCTGCACTCCGAGGCCTTTTCATCCATCTGCTTCCCAATGGGGGCGGGTTTGTCCCCAGGCTTGGCTCTCACACTGTGCTGCACTTCAATTTACAACAAGCACTTGGTAAATCCACAGCAGCCATGCGGCATCATCTCTATGAAAGCGAGGGATGAGGGCATGAGATGCGCTGTACTGGTCAGGCTTGGAACAGAACGCTTTCCACGCTATTCCACATGGGACTCCCCATTGTGAAAAGGAAACAGAAATGGAAACCATATAGGGGGCAGTGGCAATGATTAAAAGATTGGCTTGTGTCCGATTACACAGTCTTGACATTCTGGATCTCAGGAAAAATCATGGGAACTATTTGAAGTATAAAGGATGAAGTAATATATTGACTGACATGCGGTACTTACACTTGATTAAGCTGTGACTTTACATATTTTGTAACCTGAAACCACCATTACAACATATTTGTGTTGTTTTTTTTTTAAAAAACCAAAACTTGCTGACTTAGTTAACCCTTTATTTTTTTGCTGAGACTTAAAGTATGTTGCATGCATCCTATCAAACCACCTATGAAATGCAAATTAACTCAACCTTGGTATTTCAGCATTTCCTGAATCACCTAATACCACTGAAGATAACTAAAATGTTACTTCTGATACTTTTCCTAATTTGACAATCCTAAAAAAGGTTGTGGGGATGGGAAGTAAAGTGGTGACCTTATTTCAAAAATCAATTTTTTTTTTTTTTTTTGAGACAAAGTCTTGCTCTGTTATCCAGGCTGGAGTGCAGTGGCAGGATCATAACTCACTGTAACCTTGAACTCCTGGCTCAGGAAGTCCCCTCGCCTCAGCCTCCCGAGCAGCTAGGACTACAGATGCTCACTACTACACCTGGCTAATTTTTAAATTTTTGTAGAGATGAGCTCTCACTATGCTGCGCATGCTGGTCTCAAACTCCTGGCCTAAGCAATCCTCCCATCTTGGAATTACAGGTGTGCGCCACTCACCCAGCTCCCAATCAGTTAACTGATTCCCCCACCTCCACTTCTGCTGTGTGTGGGTCTGTTCGTATGTGTGTTACTACATGTCTTTTGCTAACCAGATAATATATTACCTTCAAGAAATATAGCCAACTAAGGCCGGGCGCGGTGGCTCACGCCTGTAATCCTAGCACTCAGGGAGGCCGAGCCAGGCGTATCGCTCAAGGTCAGGAGTTCGAAACCAGCCTGAGCAAGAGCGAGACCCCGTCTCTACTAAAAATAGAAAGAAATTAATTGGCCAACTAAAAATATATA
>CAUYRT010090073.1:0-18124 GCA_963574885.1 Lepilemur ruficaudatus | reverse complement strand
TTTTTTTTTACATATATTTTTAGTTGTCCAATTATTTCTTTCTATTTATAATAGAGACGGGGTCTTGCTCTTGCTCAGGCTGGTCTTGAACTCCTGACCTTGAGCGATCCGCCCGCCTCGGCCTCCCAGAGTGCTAGGATTACAGGCGTGAGCCACCGCGCCCGGCCCGATAAAACAGGTTTTGAAGAGTGTGAAAAGGGCACCACATTCCTTAGTCATAACTGTTAAATGCTATTCAAAGAAAAGTCATATTCTTCTTTATTAAATACTTAGCATTTCCTTTCTTCTGAGATTCAGAAAAATGTTTGGCCTATTAATGTTTATATATAATATATATAATATAATTTATGGAGTTTTATTCTCTTTTATTGTTTGTTGGATGTGGGTGAGAACTTATACTCAGGGTTTGAATCATGGCTTTTATACATATTAGTTATGTAACTTTAGGCAAGTAAAGTAGAGATAATAATGTTATTATAGTAGTACCTTATGGGATTGTCATTAGGATCAAATGAAATAGTGCATCTAACATACTTAACAGTGTCTGGCATAGGGATGCTTTTAGTTAATATTACCTATTATGATTATATGTAATGTGTATTTGTGTTTTTTTCTAACTTACCGTTTTGTTTTAGTCTTTATGAAGAGTCTGCAGAAAATTTACATCAGTTATCAGACAAGCTTCCTGCTCCTGGTAATATTTTATGACTGCTTTCAATAGTTTGTATCTTATGTTACACTTTTAATGAATGAGTGATGAATTCATTGTATGCTAATGTTGAAAGTCAAAATGAAAAATAATTTCTTAATTGAAGTTGATACAGAATGTACTCCATTATTGTAATAAAGTACATTGCAGAGACATAGTTCTGTCCATTGTTTTCATTCAGTTAGACAAAAATTAGATCTTAGAAAATTAAATACTCATATCTGTTTCCTTACTTAGTTATCACTAAAGAAGAATCTTTCCACTATATACCATTATTTTCCAGAGTATGTTCTATAGAACACTAGTCCTTCAAACAACTCCTGGAGAAAGGGAATCTTTAACCTAGATAATTTGGATAACATTCTTTTGTGATGAAGTTAGCATACATATTATCAAATGGAATGTTATACAGTAAAAGAAGCCCTTGATTCAGCATTTTTCTACAAAACCCATTTTTTTCCTCTAATGGAAAGCATATTTTGTGAAATACTATATCATAGTATTCTTAAAACTTTTTAAATCTTTAACTTTTGTTTAATCAAGTAACTGTGGTCTAAAATTTGATATAATTGGCATCCACAAATAACTTTGAAGAGCATTCTTTTCAGAATATTTTCATTATTGAGGTCATTATTACATAGATATTTGTTGTGTCTATTACATGTCATGCATTGTACTAGGAGCTGAGTATATAATGAGAGTAAAGCATATGTGATTACCATAAAGGATGTTATAGCTTACAGTCTAATCCCTATATTCAGGGAGATCATATTTTAGTACAAAAAGTCCCACATGGAAAATAACTGAATACATTGGTAAATATATTGATTTTCTAAATGAAATGTGTCAAGTTCAAAGTATGCATGGACGTATTATATAGTTGCTGTTTTGGTTAACTGGAGTATTTCATTATCAAATTTATATTTGGTTTCTGTCTCATTTCGATTTTTCTGGTGCTTCAGTGAATTTATAAATATACAAAATTTAAATTTTTGTGACATTATTCTTACTTAGGATCTGATGATATCAGTATAATTGGGTTTTCTAAGTATTTTATTTTCCTTTTAAAAAAGAAATCATTTATTTGAACATTATGATTTTGTTATCCTTTTAGTTAACAAAATTAAGTTGTAGGAAAATATAGTGAAATTGCACAGTTGTTTTTTTCCTCTGTTGAGTACAATAGCGTTGATGATCTTGAACACTATGTGTATGATTAACCACTGCTTCAGAATTGGCAAGTAATTATGTAGTTCATTGTTTTCTAGCATATGCTAGCTATTTCAATATAATATGGCTTTAAATTAAATGAACACTTTAAAATTTTGAATTTCTATAGATATATGTTATTTTGAAGTATTTCAGAAATTCAAGTTAAAATTCTCCTTTATCTTCTGAGTAAACATAAAATTCAATTGTTCAGGGCACCATTTTGAGACATTTCAGATCTAACATTATTTAAAATTGCAAACATGCTTTTTTCTCTTTTTAGGTAGAGCAATGATAGATATAATACTATTGCCCTCTGACAAAGATCCTCCTAAATGGAAAGACTGTTTACCTACTATAGGAGCATTAAAACATTTGAAGGAATGGTATTCAGCAAAAGTTACCATAGCAAGAAATCACTGTGAAATGTAAGCTTCTTTGTTCATATCTGGTTATTGTCTGTTTTCACAATTAACATGCTATCCTGTTTTTTAGACTCAGCATTTGAAAATTATTGAAATGTGACAAGATAAAATTTTATGTTTTACTTGTGATTGGAGATTTATTTCTTGAGAAGAAGCTAGATTTTTCTTATTTTATATTTATGTTTCTGGGATGTGTAAGTTTTTAGTAAATATTATCAATGCTGTTTTATAACCATTAGTGAGCATTCATTCTGCAAACACTGCTTTTGAACATGGATACACTATACATTGGATTTCTAATGTCATATTTGTGTTTTTTGTTACATGCTAATATAGAAATAAATATATGCTAGTATTTTATATATTTTAGTAAGGATTAATTGTATATTACAGTTTTAATCCTTAAATAGGTGTTGAGATTAAATTTGTTATGTTAACTTCATGATTTTGTTTTCATTCAAGAAGTGTTTATTGAGCACTAACTTTATAACAAGCCCAGCAATAGATATGGGCAAGTTAAGAAGGTGAAAAGACATGATCTTTTTCATTGAAGTGCAAGGAAGAACAGGAATGCTAACAGTCAAGATACTTTGTGATAAGTGTTATTACAGAGTTTCATACAAAACTGTATGGAAATAGTTCAGGAAAGCAATTCTCTTTCTCTTTTTGAAGATAAGGAACCAACATTCGGTCTGTGTGTGTGTGTGTGTGTGTGTGTGTGTGTGTGTGTGTATGTATAGACATACATCTGACGCATTTAAACTAATAATAAGAGGAAAGTGTATTTCTTTATCCTTAGTACTAAAGGTAATTACTCTTAATTCATGAGGATGTTGAAATTCAATGAACATGTAACAGCAGCTTACTCAGAGACTGACTTAATGGGTGTGCCAAAATATTAATAGGAAAAAAATAGCAATATAAACTTTGTAGTTTTGTCTTCTAGGCTTGTAGTTAGGCATACTCATTAAATCTAAATAAAATATAACATCCCATATTTAATTATTATAATCTTTTTTTATAGAAATTGTCAGAAAATTGCAGAATACCTTTCTGCTAATGTTGTATCCTTAGAAGATCTCAGAAATGTTATTGACTCAAAGGAATTATGGAGGGGAAAGATACAAATACGGGAAAGAAAGGTAAATGGATTACTCAGTTATCACAGTTTGCAATGCAGACCTTTCAACTTTATTTACAACACATATATTTAAATCTTAATGAAAATGTACCCCATAAAGATGTTCTAGAATAGTACTATCTAAGTAGAACTTTCTGTGATAATGGAAATGTTCTGTATTTGTGCTGATACAGTAGTCCGCAAGCCACATATTGCTACTGAACACTTTTTATGTGAGTAGTTCAACTGATGAACTGAATTTTTAATTTTGTTTGGTTTTTATGAATTTTAAGTAGTCATTGTGATTATGTTTAGGGCACTGCAGTTCTAGAATGTAACATCCTTTTTTTAAATTTATTTTTTAATTTCAGAATATTAGGGGATACAAACACTTTGGTTACATATATTGCCTTTGCCCTGCCGAAATCAGGACTACAAGCGTGCCTATCCCCTAGACAATAATATTCCTTTAAAACAGGATTTGACATTGGTTGAGTTCATGTTTATCCCAATAGCTTTATTTTATCTCATATATAAACTGGAAAAACTTAGAGTATATTGTCTTACCGATAATACTACCTTAGGTAATTTCTGTTGTCTGCTAACCAGCTCTCTGATTTTGAACAATTTTTTTAACCTTATTAGACCCTGTATTTCACAACTGTAAGATGAGAGTATTAGGTCGACCCTTCTAGTCCCAAATTTCTGTGAGGCTCAGATTCCATTTTGGTGTCTCTTGCTATGAAAGAATAATATGTTTGGTGGTTTTTATAAGTTATGTCCATTTTGGAATAAGTACTTCTAGTAATTTATGTATTTTTGTAGACAGGCAAAACTAAACCAAGAAAGTTTTTTAACATTTGTTTAGGGTGGCATGGGAGCATACATAGGCTCTTGTGTTCCTCTAAAATTTTTTTGTGTTAATTTCTAGACATTTTTTCCCTTTCCAATTCATCCTTAATAATAGTTTAATAAGACCTCTAATTAGACAACAGGACTTAATGTGGCTGGATCTGTCTTGTTGATTTGCATGTTGGCTTATCCTAATCTCAGGAAAGTTAAATCTTCAGGTGAACTTTCTCTGTAAGTATTTTAATATGGAAACAGGTATGTAGCCAATTGGGAGAGTAGAAGATACGATTTGCTAGAATTGCTTTTGTATACGTTTTTTGAAACTGCATGGCAAGGTTCTTTTTATGTGATTCTTTTATTCTTCTGAATAGGAAATTAGATATCCATATCTCCACAGGATGCATTTAGAATTTGCAATCACTTTTTTTGGTGAAGAATAGCTTTTTAGCCAAGAGGCATTGTAGTGATTATGGTTATAGATTCTAGAGTTATATTGCCTACAATCAAATCCCAGCTCTTTTTCTTTCTAGTTTTGTGTGACGTGTTGGGTAATGCTTAACCTCTTGGTGCCACAGTTGTGTTCATCTGTAAGGTGATGATAATAATAGCTCCTATCTCATAGATTTTTATGAGGATTAAGTTATTTAAAGCACAAAGTAACCGCTCAGTGTTAGCAATCATTATTGTTGCTGCTACCATTACTACTATTAGTATCCTTACTATTACTACTTCTGTAGCAATTCATCTTTTCATCAACAACATATATTGAAAGCAGACTATGTGTGAGACACAGTACTAAGAATTTGGTAATTAATAATACAGACAGCTTCTGTCTTTGCATAACTTATGGATTGGTGGAAAGCCAGATATTGAACAATGCAAAAGAGGTTATTTGGTCCTGTGGTTTCATAGAATGGGCTTAACATACTCTTGCTAGCTGGTGAAGGGTTAAAGAGAGCTTTTCATGAATAATTGATGTGTAAGTTGAAATAGAAAGGATGTGTACCTAAATGTAAGAACCACACTTTGAGCTGAGGAATAAAAAATAAATTTATACATGGCTTTCCCCTCAACTTTTACATTATAATAAGATGTATTAATTTTTATAGCATTATTCATGATGGCTGTAACTGTGTTCTCTTGGTTTCTTTTCAGTTTGGATTTGAAATTAGTTTTCCTGAATTTTGTTTAAAGGGAGTCACACCTAAGAATTTTAGTACATCTAATTTTAATACTGGCTTTCCTGCCAAAAAGATAATACCATTAAAGGATAAGAATATTTTGCCAAAGGTAATTGTGTTTAATTTTTATTATAGTCATTCTTTTGTGTGTATTTTTGTTCCTATAAAATATGTTTAAATCTTGAATTAATAATACTAATATATGTACTTAAGGATGCTTACTAGCATACTTTCTAATATAATTAATTACATAGGTCACACTGTGTTATCAGCATTATGTGTTAGTGTAACTGTCATTGTTTTAGGTTTTTTAAAATATGTGATTATAGTAACTTTAAATCAGCATAGGCCTGAAACCACCGTTGGTTTTGATTTTACTATGTGACCTTTCTAAGACTCAGTTTGGAGAGAATATGACATAGTGGAAAGAGCTTTAATGTTAGTTAGGTAGACCTTGGTTTGGAACCTGTCTCTGTTACTTGTGTGGTATTGGGTATAATCTTGGGTAGATTGATTAACTCATTTGTGAAGTGGGGGCAATAATAGCACACTTATCTTATAAAGTTATGAAGATTAAGTGAGCTAAAAGAATAGCATCTGACACAGTACCTGACATATGCTTAATTTGCAGTGTAAGAAGTGTTAATTCTCATCCATGTCGCTTATAGATGTTTTCTTAAAATGCGAGTAACCATACAATATAATAATTAGAAAAGCATTCAGTTGGCTTTTTAAAATTGGAGAAATAATATAAGAGATATTTATATGGAAACATTTTAAAAATCTACCTTAAAAGACCCAGTGTAACAATGTGCAAAACATAGTGGTCATGAAGTTACAAGAATAACAAATTGGTAGTTAATATTTTCTGATCAAAGGGTGGTACAATAAAAGGCATAATTTCTGATGTGAATTCATACCCAATATTTGTTTAGAATTGCTTAATTTAAGTAACTTACTATGCCATCCTTCACAGGAATATTAAATTCTTTTCTAAAGATTAGAACCATAAGATTGATAACCTTAACTTCTCTTCAAGTATGAATAATATATCTAAATTTTTGCTGCTATTGAAGAGAATCTTAGAGTATAACCTCTTCAATAAATTTAAGATTCATCCTCTCTCTCTCTGTATATGTATATACACACAAATATACCGATACACATATTAAATGTGTTATGTGTACATATGTCTATATATACTATATATACACATAATAATATATAGTAAAATTACTCAGCTTTTTGCATGTCTAAAACTGTGTGTGGCTTCTTCAAGATGTGTTCTCTTTTCTTTGCCCCTTATGTGAAGCACTATAGCTCCAACTATTGAAATAACTGCTTTACTAGATAACTGTAATTTAGTTTTAGGCATTACACAAAGAAGTGCAGTACTGACATTTTATTTCTATGAATGGAGCTTTCTGTGTTAATTAGCACATGGTTGACTTCACTATCTTTCTCTTTAATTTCTTCAGTCTTTTCTGTAGAATTTTTTTTTCTTTTTTGGTCTCAGCGTAACACCTGAGTTCATCCTGGAGTGTCTTGTCTTTTTCTTTTTCAGTCCTGCTATCCTACCTTCTAGGGTTGGATGCTAATTTGTCTTCAACACTCTAGCCTCTTGGATCACCTGTTTTGCTGAAGATAAACAGCAAAAATGGAGCACTCTTGTCCTCTGTTTCTTGCCTCTTTCCATTACTTATTTTCTGCTGTTAAAACTCTTTCTGGTTACTGAAAGATCTCCATGTCTTTCTCTACTCTGGAAGAGGTAGTATTGAAAGAAATTCTTATCTGCTACGGAGGATTCAATGTTTTGCTTCTATAATGTGTAAAAAGTTGCCTTTTAAGGTCCATTTTAAAGTTTTTATCCCTTAATCACTTAATTATTTACTGTCATTTCATATATAATATTTAATGCATTATATAATTTTAATTTCTGTTTTAGGTTTTCCATTATTACGGTCCTGCTTTGGAATTTGTACAGATGGTAAAATTATCAGATCTTCCCTCCTGCTATATGTCAGACATTGAATTTGAGCTGTATCCTTTCATTTGCTTGTTCCTTTTAGATTACATTTTCTGTATGTTCTGATATTGTCATGTAAATATATTAATATGTATTAAGTGTGCACTTAGTTTTATTTCATTGTATTTATTGTTTTAGTGTTGATGTCCAAGATTCCTTATTGTTGGATTTGCTGGGAAAGGAAGTTCTTGCTTTTTCCACATCCTGGATCCTAAACCTATTCTATCAGAAATATTTTTCCCTAGGCAAGCACCTTTATTTTCATGCAGTATTTATTATTTGTTGTGGGTAGGGCTGTGGAATTAATACCAGAAGTGATTGAGCCTCAGTTCTTTAATGCAGTTACAGTGTTCTCTGCCTGAACATAGGACCAATCCTACTCTCTCTTCTTATCTAGCGTTAACCAAAACTCTGTCCTTCCCACCACATACATATTTTATTTGTTTTTTTATAACTTTGCTATTATTTTACTTAGTGTCTAATGCTTTTTGAAAAAAATAACTTATTTTCTGAAATCTCGAGTGTGTCTTCACGCCTTCTCTATTTTTCTTGATATGTTTTTGCTGAAGAAGTCTATAACTGCAGTATATCGTAGCATATAGTAAGCACTTAATAAATATTATAGAATGAATGACTTTGTATTATATCAGCCCAAACCAAAATGTTCATGATTTTCTTCTTACAAATTCCTTTCTGCAGAAAAGGTAACATTTACAAAGGCATAGAAAAACCTCACCCAGCTGAGAACTGTTTGTAGTCTACCATCACTAAACAGTGTTTTGTTTTTGGGGGGATGGAGAGAGCTGCTAAGAGATCAGATTGGAGAGCCTTTTCAGATTGATCGGATCCTAAAAGACCTCATATATCATAACTGGGAGTTAAATTCTGTCCTAAACATGATGAGGACCCATGAAAGGATTATAAACCAGGGAGTGGCTCAATCAGAAGTAAATTTTAGATCATACTGTTAGGATTTTGAAAAGCTTAGTAGAGCTCGAACTAAAGAAGTGGCATTTGGAATGGAGAGCCAGAGAAAAGTACATAAAATTTACAAAACATCGTGATTTATTACATACAGGAAGAGTGAGAAGGACAGGAATGTAGGGGATCCCCTGTGTTGAAATTGGTGCCACTAGTTGTGATAGCATGAAAAGAAGAGCACTTTTCATAGAAGAAGGGGAATTCAAGTTTGGATAGTTTGAATAGTAATATATAATGGGTAGTTTTAAAAATTTTTATCCATTGTACATTGCTGTTTAGAACCATGTAGCCAATGTGCTACCTGGCAATATAACTGCAGGTGTTAGTTTCACATATAAGCTATTATCAATCCTTCTTTTCTCTTCATCTGTTAGCAGCTTGTAGGTCAGAAGCTAGATAACAATTGACATAATTGTCCCATATTAGAACCATGCCTTAGACCAATGATTTTCAAACTGTCTTCTAAGGAAAATCTAGAACTTAGAGAAAGCTCTTTGGGTAATGGGATTGGAAGATAAGTTGAGTGGTCATGGCTCTGGGCCCTTTCTGACTACAACCAGAGCAACACCTCTTCTCTCTTTTCTGAATATTGGGCTTCCAGGTAAGATTTACTTGCAGAAAGCTGTCTGCATCATAAAGTTTTGAAAAACATACTTTAAACTTTTCATGGTACCACCTCACATTTAGATATTTGACTATTTGTTTTTAAATAGAATTCAGTATACTTTTTATTGCTGTTTTAAGAAAAGTTCAACTTGCAAAAAAAAAATGTTCTCCCTCAAGTACTTTTGGAATAGGCAGAGGACTTCGTAGTATTGCTAGTCATTACTTATAGGGTAGGGAGGAGGGAGGAATGTTAGGACTCTTTAGAGAAAAACAGTAATTTATAAACTTACGAAATGTTCAAATGTTTCTTCTGCTGTCAACATAATTGATATATAAGCACCAATCAACTGATACATCTCTTTATGTACGTAAGTAAATGTAAATGCTACCCACATATATGTGGAAATATTCAACATGTTTTGAGCTCTCTTTTAAGAATGTATCTGTAAGAATTTTTAGAAATATACCTAAGAACAGAACCTCTGGAATAAAAAGAAATGGATGTTAGTTGGAAATAAACACTTGCATGGTGTTCTTGAATTTTTATTCAGAAACTCCAGTTTTTCATAGTTTATAGTACTGCTAGTCATAGTAGAAGTATTTCTTAGTCTATTTTCAAATCAAATAATCAGAAAAATATCCTCAAGGAAAGGAATAATTGTTAATTCTTACAGTTAATTTTTTTAAAAAATGAATTTAAACAACTTTGAAAGAATTAAAATAATCGAACCTATTTTAGGAAGTAAATTGTTTCAGAGTTACCATTCCATCATTTCTTTAACTCCTTAGTACAGAGGATTGACAAAAAATACCAAACAGAATTCTGCATTGCTGTTGGAGCAGATTTCTTTTCTGTGTGGCAAGGTATGGAGGGATTTTTGGTTTTTGATCTTAGCCAAAAGGCTGAGAAGCGATAGTTTTTTGTTTTTGAAGGATATGTAATAAAAGGAAATGTAAGTTATTCATCTGTTTTTCCTTGATGACTTGGTTTCCTTAATATAATGTGGCATAATTTTGGTTCTAATTCATATTAAGAAATTTTGGACTTTTCATAGTAACTCTTAAAAGTACTCTGCAGACAAAGTGACGTTTTGTTTTTAGAAGAGATTTTCAGAAATAAGCTTTCTGACTGGTGATTGCTTTAAAGTTTTAAAATTTTACAGCACTTTATTGTTAACCTATTCCAACATCTGATTTTATTTCTGTGAGAAGATATTCATATCCCTGCATTATTTTTTTTATGGTAGGGCAGGGGTTGGAAGTGAGAAAAACTTCTAAAGCTTCATTAAATTATCATTTGGGAGTTTTTAGTTTTTCTTAATTTCAATGATTAGAGATTTGTAGATATTTTAATAGTTGTTATATATAATAATATGATAAAATTGGTATAGTTGTACCTTTTTTAACTGCAGTTCAAAGGATTTTAAGTGGAAACATCTATCTAAAGTCAAGTTCAGTTTTTAATATGAAAAAGTTTGCCTTTCTTTCTGGCTGTTTATTTAACTATTACATTTCTATGTAAACAATTTTTAATGCACGAAATATTCATTGGCAGTATTTACACAACATTTTCTTATTGTTTTAACAACAAATAGACTATTATCAAACAATCTTACTGGGAGAAAATAGTTATTGTAATTATAGCAGTTTTCTTATGGTGCTATAATCAGATCTTCTTATAATTCCGTTAGAAAATTGATATAGTAAAGGAAATGTGATTTTGTCTTTAAGATGGTTGACTAGATTATAACTTAAAATTTTGGCTTCCAGCCTCTTTTTCCGTAAATTTAACAGTCTTTTGAATAATGTGCCAAAGTATTTAACAAACCCTGGCTTTCATCCTCTAAGAATATCTAATGTGCTAGATTTTGACGTTTTAAAATTTATCTTTTATTATTTATTCAACAAATATCCAGTTGTGTGCTAGGGACTATATTAGATATTGGGAACCCAGTAATGAATCAAACAGATGAAGTTTCTGTCCTTGTGGAACTTACATTGTGGGGGACAAATGGAAAATAAATAACTGCAGGTATAATAAGAACTGTGAAGAAAGTAAACAGACTTGAGGTAGAGCATAAACTGAGAGAACCTACTTTAAATAGAGATTAATAAGGTCATACATTTCTACAGAACTATTTGCATAAAAGTTTTATGAATTGGTATGGTTAAAAAAAGTATACTAAGAAAAAAAAGTACTTTGTTCCTAGTTTAACCCAAATAGCTAAGTTGTTCTCTATCTAACCCTATCTAGTGATTTGATCTCTTAGAGCCTCTTTATTCTAAGACACAATAAATGTTATTTATCATTTATATTAATCATTCACCACAATTATCAAATAGGAAAGGAAAATAGTATAGTAGAAAGTCTTAAGTAGAAGAACATGTACATTAGAAAACTTGGGTTTAATTTCTAGCTCTGCCGCTCACTGGCTTTTAGCTTTTTGAATTGTAAACTGGAAATATAGTCATGCTGTGTTACCTATTTCAGAGTTGTAATGAAAACCAAACTGGAATATATTTTATAAACTACTAGGTATGATATAAATTATGGTTGCTAGCTAATTTTTATTGTCTTTGAAGTTTATGTGACCCCAATCATTGACACACATATGTGAAACAGTTTCCTTAAAAGTATAAAGCACCAGATATTCTCTAGGTAATTTGAAGATACGATGAATTTGTAGAAATTTTATAGAGAAATTTGCAAAAATTTTATAGAGATATTTCAAGTCAAAATTAGATACATACCTATAATTTGTTTAATGCAGGTACAAAATAATCCTTAATCTAGCTCATCGTTGAAGATAGGCAATAGTTTAGAAGCAACCTAAACTATTGATATTTAATAATATATTTTCAATTGCTTTATTTTAAATTTGTTGTATTAAATTGTTATTTTTATTGCTTCTTGGACCATAATTATAAAATATTAGAACACGCTATTACTAGTAAGGAATAAATAAATGAGACTTTATAAATATGTTCCCACTTTACTGCAGGAAAAGGAATAATTTTTGAGAACATATATTACATAACTTAGACAATAAATCTCTAAATGTGAAGCAGTTTATTTTTCTTTTGCATTGGGCTTTAATTTGTCTTTTACATTTTGGGGGGAAAAAAGTTTTCAATTGTATATGTTCATTCCTTGAAATAATTCTAGTGCTTTATAACTTTTGGTTTTCATTTATTTATTCAACATTTAATTTTTTTACTGCCTACTATGTGCCAGATGCTTGTTCTAGATATTGATGGACAAGACCCTTCCTCAGGAAACTAGTGCTTAATCCTAGTGATTTATGTGATTGTTAGTCCTCTGAGCTTAGAAAAATTATCTGTCTATCTAGCTATCTATAATTAGCCCCAGAATATAAATAAAAGCTTCTTGGATTAAAGCTTATTTTATTAATAATTAAGCTAGATTAGGAAAAGACAAGATAGGATTGTTAATGAGCCACAATGTTTATTAATCTTATGGCCAGGAAATACTTCTTTAAAGAGAGGAATTTGCAAAGCTAGAAACATGATTTTCAGTGTCTGCTTTTAGGGAGGACCTACTGAAAAGATTGAATCCAGGTTTTTGAAACTCAGATTTGAAATGCTGTTTGACTTTTATATTCTGGAGATAGAATGATGGCCTTAACAGATCATCCTCCATTCTCTCAGAATCAGTGAGAACAAGTTATCAGAATCCAAGTTTGTTAAGAATGCAGTATGAACAATTGGCAAATTTATTTTGTAAGGAATTATAATTTATGTGGTTTAGAAATGTTTATTTTTATATTTGTAGCAAATGTTTAGTCAATATTAGACTGTTTCAAAAATGTGGCTACTTATTCAGCTAATGAGTAGGGGCACATTATATCAGGCTATCATGTGTTAAATTTCATTTAGCATCCCTAAAATGTTGAGAAAACTATAAGTGAGACCCAATCTAGCAATTCACATTACAGCTTTATTGACCTTTTAGACCATATAACCTTGTCATGCATTTTGGGCTATGAAGTCTTATGTATGCAAGAAAGAAAAATTGAGATTTAATGTTGACAAAATTAGACATAATCTTTTATATTTAATGATTTTCTATTGCTAAATATTTTTAATTTCTCATGCTTGGTTATATAAATATGTTTGAGTTTTAAAAAATTATGGCTATACTAGTAAAGAAAAATAAGCATATCTTTTTACCTTCCTTATTTTGTTCCTAAAATATTTTTGTATCTGTTAACTAAGAAGGCATAAGTAAATATAATAAATAGCAATAAAATAGTACATTAAAATACTAACTATTGCATATCGTATGTAATCAGTCTATCTATGTTAAGACAATTAAAAGTGATTTTGCATTAGATTTAAGATCTTTGGCAAATGCCTTGCCTAAATTTCTGCATAATTTTAAAAAGAAACTAATGCTTTTTATTGGGATGTGCTGATTGATGGAGCTGCATTTCTAAAATAACGGGCAAAATATAGCTTTTCAAAATTGCAATCTGTTTTATTTAGCCCTTAATCAAACTCAGAATTTGCCTAAATATATCATGGTGATTTTGTTGAACAAATATTTAATGAACATCTGTATCCCCAACCCTGGGAATACACAGATGAATAAACTGAATTTGCTTATAAATTTGCTTATAAATCAATCAGAAGCCGCTGTGTTTGCTAGCATATAATTCATTGTCTTCTCTGCAGTTTTTACCTATTAAATCTCTGATTTCTAGGAACAAAAGTTTCTAAATTGCCTTCAGATGTGTCCTAATTTTGACACCAGAACAATAATCCATCCAGTCAAAAGATTGTAAGACTATGGTTGAATATGACATCTTGTGACTTCTATTGTAAGGCTGGTAGAAGCCCTATGTGTTTTGTAGGTATACAAAGAAATTACATCCACAACCAGAACTTGGAGCAAATATTGTGAATAACAAGGTTTTCAGAGATGTATATCTCAGTGGAAAAAGGAAGCATGTAGCTTTGAATGCTGTTTTCTATTTTTGTTTGTCTGCATTTTGGCTTTTAGTTTGGTTATTTCAGACAGAGGGCAGGACATTGTTCTTACTTTTTTAGTTTATATAGCAGAGTTTTGGGGGGAGGGGACATTACTAAATATGTGTTAAATAGATGAAGTATGAGTGAAAAATATGAGTGTCAAATGGCGCTATTCAAGAATGAATCTCAGTATGCGATCAGTAAAAGTATGTTCTGTTCTATCCAGGTTGGTGCTCTTTTTGTATTGCCGTGTACTGTTAGTAACATACTTATTCCACCTCCCAACCAACTCAGTTCAAGAAAATGGAAGGAATATATAGCTAAAAAGCCTAAAACAATCAGTGGTAAGTAGTAAATCTTTACACTGTTGATGTACATAGATAATGTATTATCAAATTTGAAGTGAAGATAAATTTCTTTATAAGAAAATAGTACTTCATAGTATTACTGCTGACTAAAAAGAGTATAATTATTTTAAGATTCTTATAGCTAACAACCTACTGTAACATAAAGTATCATAGCCATATTCATTTAAAAAAGTGATGTAAAGGCAAAACTTTTGGTTCATTAGATAGCTAATTATATTGAACATGGGTTTCTTAGAGACATTTCATGAATCGAATTTGTGAAAATAAAGTGCTTCATTTATTATATAGACATTAAAAAAACAAACCTGTGATTACAGTTTTCTTCAGAAATTACTAGAACTTGTTTAACAGCTTAGCTATGTTACACAGTGTTTAAGTACTATCCTTTAGAAATATGGATTCATTTAATATTTGTGATAACTCTTTATACTTATTTTTATCACCATTTTACAAATGAGGAACTTGGGGCTTGGAGAAGTTACAGAGGTGTTGTAGAACCTATATAGAACCTATCAACTCTGCCAATTAATAGCTCTATAACTTCTCCAAGGATTTGAACCTGTGCTGTCTGTTCTTTACCACTCTACTGTGTTGCCTCTCTAATAATCTATTATGTTCAAGATGTCACATAAAAATGAAATATTACCTTCTGTTATAAAATCAGAGATTAAGTTCAAATTCTAGTTATTTCATGAGGTAATTAATTGTCTCAAAATGTTAAAGTTACTTTCCTAAAGTCATATAGCCAGTTTAAGTATATTTCTTCATACTTTTGCTTGGACATAAATGGTTTTTTTTTTAATTGAACAATACTTTATTTAATTTTTTTTTTTTTTTGAGCTTCTAGTTAGTTTTTGTGACCCATGGTATGATGGGACTAATAACTGTAACTGAAACATGTGTGCCAGGAATATTGTGAAGAAATCTGTAGAAAAACTCCACAGAGCCCTAGAATTCCAAGGAATACAATTTTAAAATCAGCTATTTACACAGTACTACAGAGGAAAGGGGGAGATAGTGAATTCCATTTTAGCAAATGTTGAATTTGAAATGCAGGTAAGTTAGCTATGTGGAAATTTAAATCTAGAGTTTGAAACTTAGGTCTAGATCTCTAGAGAATAGTCATGTCTGGAGATACAGATTTCGAGTTTACCAGCAGTTTGTTTATCTGTTGTATGACAGACCACCCTAAAATTTAGTGGCTTAAAATAGGCAACATTTTATTTACTTATGGTTCTGCAATCTAAGCTGCCTCAGCAGGCTAGTTCTTCTACTTATCTTACTAGTGGTCATTCATTGTGCTGCATTGGACCTGTGGGTTGTTTGGAGGTTGAATTTAGTTGGGCTGCAGAGCCAGCTGGCTTTTTCTCTCTCGGTAGTCCTAGAGCCTTTTCCTTGCCATGTGGTCTCTTCACATGATCTCTCCAGCAGGTTAGCTGGAATTTTTACCTGGTGGCTCAGGACAAACACATGAAGTTAAAGCTGCCAAGACATTTTAGGGCTTAGTCTCAGAACTGGCCCAGTCTCCCACTCTATTATTTAAAGATAGTCAAAGAATGGCCCAGATTCAAGGGGGAGGTGATTATCCAAAGGTGTGAATGATGGGACGCCTCTTTACTGATATAAAAATCCTACCATAGGTGCATACAGGTAATAATTAGGAAAGGTTGAAAAAAAACAATACATAAAAAAAATGCTTAGAGAAGAGAGCTAAGGACAGAGTATTTTGAAATACAGTGGTCCCTCTGTATCCACAGGGGATTGACTCTAGGACTCTTGCAGATACCAAAATCTATGAATGCTTAAGTCTCTTATGTAAAATGGAGTAGTAATTGCATATAACCTATGCATATCCTCCTGTGTACTTTAAATCATCTCCTCTTACTTATAATGTCCATACAATGTAAATGCTATATGAATAGTTGTTATACTTCATTATTTTTTAAATTTGTATTTTTTTATTGTTGTATTGTTATTCTTTTTTTTTTCCGAATGTTTTCAATCAATAGTTGGTTGAATCTGTGTTGTGGAACCCACAGGTATGGAGGGCCAGCTGTACCTTCATTTAAGATGAAAGTGGAGGAAAAGTTAGGAAATAATTTAGTAAATGGTCTTAGGAAGTCCCTAGTGAGTTATCATTAACATCCTCATCAAAGTACCATTTATATAGGGTATAAGGCAAAGTGTGGGAAATAATGGGTCAAACTGGGTTCCTGTACCTGAAGAAGTAGATTCGTGGTCTTTTTCTTCAGAAATTTACAGTCAAGTGAGGAATATACTTTGAAAAATAATTATCAGTCAGTTTAGCTGACAATATAAAGGCAAAGTAGAGGACACTTCTAGAGTGTATGACCTAACATAGCCTTAAGAGCTCAAGGAAGAGACATTATTAATATAACTTATCGTACCATATTAGTGAATGAATAAGTACAGCTTTAACCCTTCTCACCTATCCTCAGGGAACAATTGTATATTTAGTGATTTTGGCAGATGCTAAAAGAAAATCCGAAATAGATTTGCTGGGTGGCAATATAGTCAATTTCACTTATACTACATGAAATCATGGGATAATAATTATCCATTTCTTAGCCTTATATATGTATAAGACCAATTAGACATATGTAATCAATTATATTAACATCTACTAAATAAACTTTGAGTATATTCTCGACAGCCTATCTATTATTTATTTTTTCTCTTGTGATTTTGTCCAACTTCAAACAGCCATTATGTTGAAGGTTCTAATTTTAAAGTAATTTATTGATTTAGAATTTACTGTTGGGAGGGTTGCATGATTTTCATTGCAACTTGAAGAAAATGTCATGTGGCTTGATGTGACTTTTAAAATTATCACCTCTTGAAATTTGAGGATTAATATCAGTAACTTTTGAATAAGAATAAGACATAGATCACATGATAATCTTGAAGACAGATTGTTGACTACTGATTAGGCTGGATCATTTAGGGCTGATTAAGCTCATACTTTACAGTAATTTTTTTATGTTAGAAGTACAAAGTAAAATCGGACAGTTGATTATTTATTAAGTTCTATTCTACCCCTAACCCTTTCTGTAAGGGAAATTCTTATCTCAACAGAACTTTTTTTGTAAAAATAGAGAAGCTAAGTTTCAGCTAGTGTAAAAGTTTCAATAACTCTTGCACCTGGAAAACTTGGTATCCCTGTCTTAGTACCGCTAATAATAGCCTTTCTCGCTATCCCAAATAGTATATCAACTCCCAAGATCATTGTCCTACACTGTAACTCTTGTTTCTCTATAACTTCCTGGTTTATGCCCAATTGTTCTCTGTTGTTACCCTACATGTCCCAGAGTCTTCAAATTAACTTTGTACTATTTCCTAAAACTATTCCCTGATTTTATTCCTTTGTGACCTTATTCATTCATTCATTCAGTCAGTCCTACCTTTCATTCATTTATTCTAGGTGCTAGGAAAACAGTGGTGAAAACTTTTAACCAACTCAACTGTACTGACTTTTTTTTTTTTTTCTTTTTTTTTTTTTTGAGACAGAGTCTCACTCTGTTGCCCGGGCTAGAGTGAGTGCCGTGGCGTCAGCTTAACTCACAGCAACCTCAAACTCCTGGGCTCAAGCAATCCTTCTGTCTCAGCCTCCCAAGTAGCTGGGACTACAAGCATG